>CAWUFW010016593.1:0-302112 GCA_963921515.1 Calotriton arnoldi | reverse complement strand
ACGCCAGCGCACCCCCGGTGCGGTCCAGGCACCTGAACCTGGACTTGAGGAGGCCAAAGGTACGCTCGACCACACGTCTGGTCCTCCCATGTGCCTCATTGTAGCGATCGTCTGCTGGGGTGCGAGGATTCCTCAATGGACTGAGCAGCCATGCCCCATTCGGGTACGCAGAGTCACCTGGGTGTGAGGGACACAGAGAACCGTTGCTATTCCAACTGGACAGGGGACAGCATCGCACAACCAGCACGCTACACCACTCCACATACTCACCGACAATACAGCCACGATCCTGTTGCATATTGGACATCAGTCGTGGCAAGATGCTGTTGCGCATTATGTGTGCGTCATGGGCCGAGCCTGGGAACTTTGCACACACGTGGGTGATCACCATGTCCGCAAGGCACACCACTTGCACATTCAGGGAGTGCGTGTGCTTCCTGTTGCGGTACAGGTGCTCAGTGGCCTGTGGTGGAACAAGGCCGACATGTGTGCAGTCAATGGCTCCAACGACGTGTGGGATTCTGCCAAGGGCATAGAATGCACCCTTCACTGCCGCCAATTCACGAGCCCTGGGGAAGCGGATGTACCTGTTTCGGTACAGCATCATGGCTGCCAGTACATCCCTCAGCACCTTGCTGAACATGGGATGGAACATCCCTCCTCCAATGCCCACTGTGTGCTGGAATGACCCAGTGGCGAAGAAATGCATGGCGGCCATCACCTTAGCCGTGGGGGTGACAGCAGTCGGATACACCCTGCGGGGACGGAGATGGGGTTCTAACATGGCACACAGTCGATGCAGGGTTGGCCTGTCCAGCCGAAACTTCCTAATAACCTCTGTATCGTCCATGTCCGCCAGCAATTGGTATGGGCGGTCAATGTTCGGTCTCCGCCTAGGGACAATGGCAGAGGACACATGTCAAAGCAACACGACACATAGCAATTTCGCATACACATCACTGACATGACTGAGCAAGCACATGAGCCACAGCCCAGCTGTCAAGCTGGGGCGGCACGGCCACAATACACTTACACAGGTCTCCCAACAATGGCAATGGCTAGTGATACAAACCACTGCCATGTGCATGCACATGGGGATCTAGGCCCCAATGACTTGCGGGGCGTGCTGATGGGGACTGACTGCATATCCGTCAAGCGGCAACGCCACGGCAACATGAATGTCTGCTGAGCATGGAACTGCTTCCGCGGCTGGATGAGTATGGCACACGACGACGACGATGTGGGCACAGGCTGAGCGGCCAAAACAAGTGGGACCTGTGGCACGAGGGGATATGAGACAGTAGTAGGTGTCAGCACTGCACCCTATGTACAGCACTGTACGGATCACACCTCCCGAAACATTGACAGGTGTCCACATTGACAGCCCCATGCCAAGACGGCTGTGTGCTTGCAGTCACACGTCACAGGTGAGAGGTTACATTGCACGTGCCAGGTGGCAGACTTACATAGTGGGAGCTGGCATGTGTGTGCATGTGTCTCCTGTTCAGGATCCACCAGATGGGCGCTGACTCTGTACTGACCATTGGACACAGCATGTTCCGTGGAAGGCTTGTGTGTGTGGGATGGTGGCACTGGATGTGCCTCCGTTGGGTGGGGGGCCATGCACAGGGCGGGTACGTCGATGATTGCGCATTGTTGGTCACAGTGGGTGCACCAACTGAAGATGTGTTGCCCTGTGTTCAATTCCTATGTCCGCATGATGATGGACTGTAGATGTGGGCAGACTACACATTGGTCGATGTGCTGTCTATATGCATGTGCCTTCACACCAGGCACAGCTGCCCCTGCACATGTGACCCCTGCTGGACTCGCTGCTGGGTCTGTGGAGCTGATGCACCTTCTGCGCGTGGGGCGGACAGCTCTCCTCACTTCCCTCATTGCGCATGTCATGACTGCCGCAGGTGACATGGATCATGGAGGGCCCACATGTACGCGTGGGTAGGCTACACATGATTGTTCACTGGTCGCCACCCCCAGTCAGTGTTTCGAATGGGAAGGTTGTCGTGCTGGTGGTATGTTCGATGTGGCGGATGGGCGGGCCTAGGTGCGGGCTTACATTCCGGACATGGGGGGTAGTTGGATTGGCGACTAGTTGCAGTACACACGGGACACGTCTCTTCCTTTCCACATCTGGGTCATCCCTTGTACTAACTGACAGTGATACAGTCATCTTCGCCCCAGCCCTCATGTCCTCCCCTCGCTCCCCCAATATGCATGCTCACCTGCGAGGCTAGCGCTTGCACAGGCAGCCCCAAGCTCGCACCAGAGAGGGCAAGGAGTGTATGTGTGGGTCCAGTTGCACGAGTGGGCTGTCTCAGGGTATGATGTGTGGCGGGACGCCGTCCACCTGCGTGGTGCCCCAAATGGAGACCCGGCCTGCATGGACTATGCATCACAGTCTTTGCCTTCCGGATCCGCCACCTGCGACACCCAGTGGCTGTGGCTGCCCTTGCGGCCAGGCCGCGTCCGTCTGTGGCTGATGGCCCACACATTCACTCTTTGGCCTCTCTGGGGAGGGCTCGGGGTGGTGGCGCACGCGGTTGCACTTAGTCGCAATGGCATGTGGCGTGGTTGGTATGATGGGCAATGGATGGGATGGTGCGAGCCACCTCCCGTGACGTCAGTGCTGCTCGTGCTGTGGTGCGTCCCCCTACACTTCCATTTGACTTGTGCCATGCTAGACGTTGAGGTTCTATTGCCTGCGTGATATGACCAGGAGGAGCGCGAGGAGACCTCTCACACACCATGCTCCACTGCCATCCCGTGCCCTGTATCGCCTGTGCGGATTGACTATGTTGGGGTTACACCTGGTCGACTGGGGCTGTGTGTGCCTTGTCAAGGGGCATGGCGGGCGCACAACAGGATCCAGCTTGTCCACAGAGGGTGGGCTGAGGTGCGCCTGGTACCGCTTTGTACGTGTGCCCGGCTGCTGTGCACACACGTGTTCACTCCCCCCGACAGGTGTCCTCTCACAATGCCCAGGGAAGCGGTGGTGTACTGTTCATGACCCCTCCCAACACGGCGTGCTCCAACTTGGCATGTGCGCATCTACCCATCACACCCACCCACCTGAGCACTGCGTCCATACGACTTCACACGACACACGTGTGTCTTCCACAGTTGTGCTACTCATTTGCGTTGACATCCAATACCAGTGGACTACATGGTCATGTCACGACTGCCGTGTACTTCACATACTCTCATCCTCTCTCATTCGTACTTGTGAAATGAGTCAGCGGAGACAGTTTTGGTTTCAAACATTATATTGAGTCTTCTGTCCTCTGTGATGCAGTATAGTGGACACTACTGGCAGCGGAATACATGTTGAGGATATACTGAGCATGATTGCAAATGGGATAGGGTGTGGGGTTACATGTGATTGGCTGTTGCATGTGGGATGTGGGCTTCAGAGTGACATCTGCTTGGCCAAGGCTGTGCTAATGTACATTTACGTATAGCTGCGGAGCTGCGGACTTTGACACAGACGGTATACATGTAGCCTACCAGACCGCTTGGCATCATGGGCACAGTCCATCTCAGTTCCATGTGACAGGTTTGCTGCGGTTGTTCCTCATGCACGCGTGCATGTGAGATGACATCAGGGCATGTGCTTGCGTGCATGCAGCGGCGTGCCACTTGTTGTTGCACTGTGGTGGTTACTGGACATGTCACAGTCACTGGGGTCGTGTTGTTGTTGTATGCACTTGTCATCCATGCAAAGGTCCTGGTATGGGATTCCCGGGGCGGGGGTGGGAGGGGTGCAGCACCCACAGACTCCAGGCGACCTATTCATGTCCACTGAGCGGTGTGTGTGTCCATGGGCGCTGGATCCATGTCGTGTCCTGGTTGTTCGTGCAGTTCCGTCCATGTGGGTGCGATACACAGAGCCCATGCCACTGCCTCCCACGATGCATGCGGTGTTCCTGGATGTGATGGGGAACAGTGTGCATGTCCCGGTCATATCCGATGTCATGGCGATGTCGTTGATGGTGTGGTTACAGTTGCCGGTCGTTTGGTATGGCTGTTGTGGTGGTGACTGGCCAGTCCGTGTGGAAGCTAAGCATGGGTGCGGGGTTGGACATCATAGGTCAATCGGGGAACCTGCGTTGTGGTCCGACGAATTTACAGGTTGTCAGGTATGCGATGCCGTCCAGCAGGGCTTCCATGTCATTGGTGGTGTACATGTTTGCCAGCCAATGTAGCGGATGGTGGCTGTCAAGGTGTTGTTCGTAAGTTGTCCCTTGGAGGACCATGATGGGGCATGCTGGGTGACATTCGATGTAGCTGTTCTCGATGATCCGTCGTGTGGAGGCACAGTGGTCCCATTTCAGTGCGGGTGCGATGTTGGCCACATACGCCATGCCCCCATAGGCAGAGCAGGCCCTGTCGTGTGCGTCCAGAGGGAGGAGTAGTGGTAGCAGGTCCGCCTTCAGACATGCCGGGTTGGAGAGGCATATCTCCACGGGATGCTGGTAGGGACACCTCCGACAGTAGAAGACGGGCATGACGCAGCTGAACAATGTGATGCGGTAAGTCAGTCGGTAACTTACGTTCAGCAGGGACAGGAGATCGCATCCCAATGTATGAAACAGGTTGGTTTTGTACAGCTTGAGCTGTTCGGCGTAGTTGGGTAGGTGTGTTGCGGTTGCCATTTCGCAGCGGTGCGTTGTGGTGGCGTGCTCCGGCTGTGTGTGCAGTCTGCAATGTGCACGCTCCGAGGTTGCTGTGAGCTCTGTGTAGTCGTAGGGAGACAGGACTTGTGTTCTGTTGGCTTGTTTGGAGGACACGGGCCCTCTTCCCACATGCTTCTCAGACAGTTCAAGGTCAGTGATGTGTGACTCCTTCCAATTAACTTGCATGTGGCCGACATGGGGGAGTGTTTTCTTCTTTCTTCCCCGTCCGTTGTGTGCTTCTGTGATATGCGCTATCTGCCCTGTGGTCGGTCTCCTCGGCAAGCCTGTGTTGGTCTATTCTTGGACAATGGCTGTATTCACCGGCTTCTGTCGTAGGGCTGTGGTTTCGGAGTTGGAATGGAAGGTCATTCAGTGCTGTCTGCTCTCCCTTGTGTGGGCGGCAGGCTGCCTTTCCGCTCTGCGTTGGGCCTTGTGTGTGAATGTTATTCTTGGGCCACCTGTTGTCGGTCCCCGGGCTCTTTGGTGTTCCGTTTTATATGTCTTGTTCATATGTGCAGGGTGGTATGGGTGTTTCAGTGTGGTACTGGCGTTCCTCCTCCCGAAGAGGCCCTGCTTCTCCTAGTTGGTGTTGCCGCCGCTGTGTGCTACGCCATGTTTGTTACACTGGGGTGTGTCCTGCTGTTGCGTGTCTTCACTGACATGTGTGCGTCGGTTGTGTGGCGTTGGGTGTTGTCCGTGAATTGGGCGTTGGGGACATGTCTGTGGCAGGCCTGTCACGTGTCATGTGCGTTCGGGGTGGGGCTGATGTGTGTGCTGCTTGGTTGTGTCCCTGTGTCTGTGTGCGACGCATGCATGGCGCTGCGGTTGGCCTCTGCGTTGTGCGCATGTGTGGCGGTGTCATCGCCGCTTTGGGGCCGTGACGGGGTTGTTGGTTCCTAGTCCCAGGTGGTGTGTACACATGTGTTACGCGATGTTACGATTTGGCCTGTGTGTCATATGTGGATGCAATGGTGGATGTGTAGTGTACACGCGCTGGGGGGGGGTTGTCCGCTTTATCCACCCTTGCACTGTGTGCGCTGTTTGCGTGCACTTGTTGTGTGTGTGCCTACCTGCGTCTCCGCGGTACGTTGCGTCCTTGGTGGTGCATCAGCAGGAGCATGGGGAGGGCCTGCAGTGCTGGATTCATGCTCGGGGGAGCCGCTTCTTCGTTGTCCGTGCTCGGCGTCCGTGTTACCGCTTCGGTTTGTCGTACGGTATCTCTTGGCCGTGGGAGCCGTTTGTTTGCAGCATCGTAATTTATGCGCCGGGCGGGACGTGTTTCGTCGGACGGTGTGTGTCAGTTGGGCTGCGCCGCTACGTGTACGGGCGCACTTTGATGGCGGACGGTGTTGCTGGCTTGCCGGCGGTGTTTGGCCTACTTTTCGCATCGTAATTGGGCGGGCGTGTGGACTGCTGCGTGCCGGCGGTAACTGGTGGTTTTTGCATCCGCCAGCACGGCGGTTGTGCTTCCGCCCGCCATCGTAATGAGCCCCTTAGATTGTTGTGACTTAAAAAGGGTAAGGATATGGATAAATGAATAAATATTCATTTTATTACAAATAAATAACGGTTATTTTTAGGATTAGGATTAAAGACAGGATAAAAACATTATTCAAATATATTAAACACTAGGGAAGTTAGGGATAAGTCAAGGATGAGAATTAAATTAAATAACAATTCATTAACAGAAAAACGTAGGGGCATATTAACAAGGTGCGGCGATAATATTATCGCCGCTTTAGAGCCCGTTTTCGGGCGAAAAGCGTCGATAATATTATCGCATTATCAACAAGGACACGCTAGCGCGTGTATCCTTGCATTAGCGCCCCTTGTCAGCACGCCTCCCATCACATCGCTAATGAGATGCAAAGGAGGCGTGCCTGACCAGACTCCCTTGGGTAAATATCGCTAACCCAGCTTCCTCATATTAACAACGAGGGTTAGCGATATTTAAAATCACGTTAAGTATGCCTTAACGACGGAATTTAACGTCTGTTAAATTCCTGACTAAGGCATACCTAACATGGGGGGTGGATTGTGTGGCTAAGACCACAGGCCCTAAAACCAAGGATATCGCCGTTTTCCATGGAACATCGCTGGAAAACCAGCGATGTTCCATGGAAAACATCGCTATCACTGGAATAATTATCGCCATTGCGCTATGCGTTGTTAATACAGCACTAGCATGGCGATAATTATCTGCGATAGCCGGCGATAACAGTCCTCACGCTAAGAGCGGCCAGCGATAATTATCGCTGCCGCTTGTTGATATGCCTCGTAGTACTTGTAGTTTAGAAAAAAATAAACAAAAGTATCAAAATATAAGAGTTTTGATCGTAGCAGGGCCGAAGTAGTGGAAAAATAAGTACTAGTATAAAACATGAAAAAACTAATCAGGATAATGCAGTCATTGCTGACTTAGTGACCTCGATTTAGTGGTAGGTTGATATGGTAGATGTCGTTTTGTACACCAAGCAAGTACAGGGAACTATTTATGAACTGGTGGACAATTTGTCTCTGGTTGTTATTTGTTGGCTGATGCCAGAAGGTATATTGTTTTCTATACTCCACTTCAAATAGAGACAGATTGACTTCTTTGTAGTCCTAGATATCGCCGCTTTAGAGCCCGTTTTCGGGCGAAAAGCGTCGATAATATTATCGCATTATCAACAAGGACACGCTAGCGCGTGTATCCTTGCATTAGCGCCCCTTGTCAGCACGCCTCCCATCACATCGCTAATGAGATGCAAAGGAGGCGTGCCTGACCAGACTCCCTTGGGTAAATATCGCTAACCCAGCTTCCTCATATTAACAACGAGGGTTAGCGATATTTAAAATCACGTTAAGTATGCCTTAACGACGGAATTTAACGTCTGTTAAATTCCTGACTAAGGCATACCTAACATGGGGGTGGATTGTGTGGCTAAGACCACAGGCCCTAAAACCAAGGATATCGCCGTTTTCCATGGAACATCGCTGGAAAACCAGCGATGTTCCATGGAAAACATCGCTATCACTGGAATAATTATCGCCATTGCGCTATGCGTTGTTAATACAGCACTAGCATGGCGATAATTATCTGCGATAGCCGGCGATAACAGTCCTCACGCTAAGAGCGGCCAGCGATAATTATCGCTGCCGCTTGTTGATATGCCTCGTAGTACTTGTAGTTTAGAAAAAAATAAACAAAAGTATCAAAATATAAGAGTTTTGATCGTAGCAGGGCCGAAGTAGTGGAAAAATAAGTACTAGTATAAAACATGAAAAAACTAATCAGGATAATGCAGTCATTGCTGACTTAGTGACCTCGATTTAGTGGTAGGTTGATATGGTAGATGTCGTTTTGTACACCAAGCAAGTACAGGGAACTATTTATGAACTGGTGGACAATTTGTCTCTGGTTGTTATTTGTTGGCTGATGCCAGAAGGTATATTGTTTTCTATACTCCACTTCAAATAGAGACAGATTGACTTCTTTGTAGTCCTAGATAACATGAAATGTTTATGCATAAGAAGAATACCCGCAACTGTAACTCCTCCTATGCCAAGATAAATGTAAATATAGACCCATTGGAGCAGGTTATTTAATAAATGCTGGTGGTTGTTCTAGTGTTTCAAAGATATGACGCAGAGTTCCACTTTGTTCCTAAAGCATGTACAAGAGGTCCGGCAATTTCTCACAGCCATAATACTAACGAAGTTAGAAAGACATCACTGAAAGCAGCTCGAGGAGAAACTCGAGAATGAGGTGAATGCAACCGTGCAGAATGTCTCTAATGGCAAAGCTGATGGTCTTGATGGCGTTCCATGTAAATATTATAAAATGTACTCTCAGGCTTTTGCCACCATGACTCTGAAGATTATGAAGAGCTGATGAATTTAGGATGATATCCTCCCTCATGGGAACATGCATGCCTAGTGATTTTAATACAAAGGATATGCCCTGCTTGGGGTGTAGGTGCTTGAGTTTGCTCTTGAATATTGACACAAAGGTATATGCAAAAATATTACACCCTCGCTTCTTGTGGGTGATCTGTGAAGTGGTGAGTACTTGGCATCATGGTTTTGTTCCTAGGAAAGATACCAGCTCCCACAAGAAGTGGGCGATGGGCCTATTTGATGTCAAAAGACATTAAATAGTTGGTATGATAGTTTAGTAAGAGGTGATGAGCCAAGTAAGGACTGGGCTTCCCTTTATTAAATGGATGCACTGGCAAACGTGCCATGATTAGTCTCAATAATTTAACCTATGCAACTTAGAATATGGTGTGTTACGAGGCAATATGCTTTATTTGGAGATTGTTTCATCTTTTTTCATTTGATATTGATATATCCCTAATTGCATTTCATGGCCTCAGAGTCAAATTAACAGCTTACACTGATGCTCTGCCTGTATGTTCAGGTGACCCCCTTGCCCCCCCCCACACACAATTTCACTTACTTTACTTTAGTTTTCTTGGCACCACCAGCATTTTTAAGAAAAAACAGACACAGGACATAGATCAAGTGTTCTTTTTCCTTGATTGTAGAACTGTCTGTTCCTGGTCTATTATTGTCTAGCAATAATATATTTCTTGAGTCTAAAAGTAGCACTTGCAAGCTTATAAAAATTGTAGCAGTCTGTCAGCCAGATATCGCTAGATCTAGTGCCTAGTGATACACATGAAAATAAATCAATTTTAAGAAGTCCATGTTATCCAACTAGGAATTTGAGGCAACAACAGTATCAGAACTATGTAGTCACTGGCTATTGGCCAGATTTAAAGGATAATTGTAATAAACATAGGCCATTTTCTAAATCCATGCAGCATGTTTGATGGTCCTTATTAGAAATTGGGTTTCTGGTTGGCAGAGGTATGGCCCCTGTCCAAGCAGGAACCACAATCCTAGTCAGGGTAAGTGTAGTACACACTAAGGGCCTTTTGACGAGTTTGGCAGTCTGACCGCCGTAGGTCCACATCCGCCCCCTCCAGCAGCCCACAACGCTGGCGGTCAAAAGACCATCATATTATGAGTTGACCACAGAGCCGGTGGTGTGGAGGGGGGGATCTTGCAGCTGTGGTGAGTATTTTTCACAAATATAGCGATGTCTGTGTGTGCATTTTGACTGCAGATGTGCATGATATATGTGGAAGGAAACCATATACCCATTACCGGGGTTCAGTCCATGTGTGGGCAGTCCTGGCAATGTGGTATATGGTTCGAAATGGACTCACCTGAAGATCGCCGCAAACAGGGTCGTAATCCTCGGGGTTAAGATTCTGCTGTGAAGGGGGACCTGGAGAACGGGATACTCGTCAGAATCTGCCTGGAAGAAGAAGAAGAAAGGGGTCAGTCGGTACCCCAGATCCTTTGTCATTGCCACCTTGAAGCAGGCAGCTGGACCACCGCTGTCCGCTAGTGCAACAGGCAACTTATAATGCGCATAGCGGTACAGCTCCCCTGTACCGCCCTATGGCAGCTGTCTTTACACCGACCACGAACCTGGCGGTTGGAAGGTCTGATGGCGGTCCAGCGGTGGTCTTCCCAAAGCCAATCCGCTCAACTCGTACTACAGCGGTCGGACCGCCACCACCGATACAGCGGTCCACGGGACTGACAAACTCGTAATAAGGCCCTAAAAGGTTAGCTGTGCTCACTCTCTGGTAGCTTGGCACAGAGCAGTCAAGCTAAACTAAAGAGGCAATGTGTAAAGTTTTTGTGCACACACACACACACACACACTAACACAGTGAAAACACCACAAAAGTACTCCACACCAGTTTAGAAAAATAGCAACATTTATCTGAGAAAAAAAGAGACCTAAATGATAAAAATCCAACATACACAAGTCAAGATATGAATTGTTCAAGACTAAATCAAAAATGCAGTGCTTAGAAATCAATAGCTCCAACTGGGGCTATCTGGTCACGCTTGACTGGGGCAAATCCAAAAGTTCAGTTTGACTGCGATGGATTGTGTGCCGGATACAGTAGTCACACAGACCCGCTGACAGTACTTTGGATGGTGCATTGAACAAAGGAGGAGACGCGTCACTGTCAAAGTCGATGCGTCGTTTCTGAAGTTGGGCAACGTCATTGATGCGTCGATGTCAAGAGCGCTGTGTGTCAGGCTGCTGCATCGATGTCGAACCGCAAAAGCGGTGATGTGGAGGCACTGCATGTGCAAAGTCGGGCCTGCATTGTAAGTCGGGATTGTTGCGTCGCGCAGTCAGCAAGCGGTGTCCCAGGCTTCGGTGCAAGGAGCGGCAAGGTGTTGATATCGCAGAGAAATGTGCCAGGTCCGATCAACTCATCAGTGTCTATGTGTTAATTTCTTGGGTGGCAGCCCCTAACACTCAGCTCCAAGGGCAAAGTACTGGATTTGGCACCACTTGGCAGAGCAGGACATACAGCAGAGGAGCCCAGGTGCTGGCAGCAAGATGCAGGTGAAATATATGATATCCTGGAGACTTCTGAAACAGGAGGCATGTCTAACAAGCCCTGGAGAACCTTTACAGATACAGGATGTTGAGAGTCAAGTCCAGTCCTCTCACTCACAGGCAAGAAGCAGCAGGCCAACACAGTAAAGCAAGCAGCAAAGTGAAAGTCCTTCCTGGCAGCACAAAAGCTCTTCTTCCAGGTAGAATGTTCTCAGTTCCAGAAGTTATCTCAGCATATGGTGTCAGAGGTACAGTACTTATACCCATTTTAGCCTTTGAAGTAGGTAGACTTCAAAGAAAGGTCTTTGTAGTACACAAGACCGAGCCCTACCCTGCCCTGGCTCCAGACTCACTGCACGGGGGCATGCAACCCTTTGTGTGGGGACAGGCACAGCCCTATTCAGGTGCAAGTGTCAGCTCCTCCCTCTCAGACTAGCTCAGGATGACCCATCAGCCTGGTAATGGGCCATCAGGATGTGAGTGGCACACCTCAGCTCCCTTTGTATGTGACTGTCTAGAGGGAATGCACAAAGCCCAGCTGTCACCCAACCCAGATGTGTTTTCCAGAGACAGGCAGAAGACATAGAATAGTTAAAGTATGAAAATGCCAACTTTCTAAAAGTAAAAGGAACAAATGAAGGACAGAATGCTGAACAATGCAAACATTCACCCTCAGTCACAAAGATCTGAGTTTAATCCATTGTTCTTTTGCTCACTATGCCACCCCAGTTTGGACCCAGTCATATGCCAATCAGTCTTGACCCTGCGTCTCATGGGAACAGTCCAGCCCGAACTGCCAAGCCAGGTCCTCCCTGGACCGGAAACAATCATCCTCGGACCGGTTTCGGGGCATCACTCCTCATCAGCCAGGATAGCTTGAATCCAGTGGCGCAGTGAGCACTGGACACACGTCTGGACAAACCCTTCCCACTTAGGGTGACAAAAGAAAAAGGAACAAATGATGGACGTAATGCTGAACAATGCAAACATTCACCCCCAGCCACAAAGATCTGGGTTTAATCCATCGTTCTTTTACTCACCAGGCCACTCCAGTTTGGACACAGCCATTTGCAGATCAGTATCGACCCTGGTCCTCATGGGAACCGTCCAACCCTAACTGCCAAGCCAGGTCCTCCCTGGACCGGAAATAAGCATCCTGGGACTGGTGTCGGGGCATCACCCCTCATTATCTAGGCTAGCTTCAATCCAGTGGCACAGTGAGGACGGGACCCACGTCTGGGCATACCCTTTCCACTTAGGGCGACAAAAGCAAAAGGAACAAATGAAGGACAGAATGCTGAACAATGCAAACATTCACCCTTAGTCACAAAGATCTGAGTTTAATTCATTGTTCTTTTGCTCACTATGCCACCCCAATTTGGACCCTGCCATATGCAAATCAGTCTTGACCCTGCTCCTCATGGGAACAGTCCAGCCGGAACTGCCGAGTAAGGTCCTCCCTGGGCTGGAAACAAGCATCCTGAGACCGGTTTCGGGGCCTCATCAGATAGGCTAGCTTGAAACTAGTGGCTCAGTGAGGACGGGACCCATGTCTGGGCATACCCTTTCCACTTAGGGTGACAAAAGCAAAAGGAACAAATGATGGGCGTAATGCTGAACAATGCAAACATTCACCCCTGTCACAAATATCTGGGTTCAATCCATCGTTCTTTTGCTCACCGCGCTACCCCAGTTTGCACCTAGCAATATGCAAATCAGTCTTGACCCTGCTCCTCATGAGAACAGTCCAGCCCAAACTACCAAGCCAGGTCCTCCCTGGACCGGATACAAGCATCCTGGGTCCGGTTTCGGGGCATCACCCCTCATTAGCCAGGCTAACTTCAATCCAGTGGTGCAGTGAGGACGGGACCCATGTCTGGGCATACCCTTTCCACTTAGGGCGATAAAATCAAATGGAACAAATGATGGCCGTAATGCTGAACAATGCAAACATTTACCCCAGTCACAAAGTTCTGCATTTTATCCATTGTTCTTTTGCTCACCACCCCCCTCCCCAGTTTGGACACAGCAATATGCAAATCAGTCTTGACCCTGCTCCTCATGGGAGCAGTCCAGCTTGAACTGCCAAGCCAGGTCCTCCATGGAGCAGAAACAAGCATCCTGGGGCCAGTTTTGTGGCATCACCCCTCATCAACCAGGCTAGTTTGAATCCAGTGGTGCAATGAGCACGGGGCCCACGCCTGGGCATACCCTTCCCACTTAGGGCCACAAAGGCAAAAGGAACAATTGATGGACAGAATGCTGAACAATGCAAACATTCACTCCCAGTCACAAAGATCAGGGTTTAATCCAATGTTCTTTTGCTCACCATGCCACCCCATTTTGGACTCAGTCATATGCAAATCAGTCTTGACCCTGCTCCTCATGAGAACAGTCCAGCTCGAATTACCAAGCCAGGTCCTCCCTGGACAAGAAACAATCATCCTGAGATCGGTTTCGGGGCGTCACCCCTCCTTAGCCATGCTAGCTTGAATCCAGTGGTGCAGTGAGGACAGGACCCATGTCTGGGCATACCCTTTCCACTTAGGGCGACAAAAGTAAAAGGAGCAAATGATGGATGGAATGCTGAACAATGAAAACATTTACCCCCAGTCACAAAGATCTGGGTTTAATCCATTTTCTTTTGCTTACCATGCCACCCCAGTTTGGACCCAGCCATGTGCAAATCAGTCTTGACCCTGCTCCTCATACGAACAGTCCAGCCCAAACTGCCAAGCAAGTTCTTCCTTGAATCGGAAACAATCATCCTGGGACCGGATTAAGGGCATCACTGCTCATCAGCCAGGCTAGCTTGAATCCAGTGGCGAAGTGAGCACGGAACCCAAATCTGGGCATGCCCTTCCCACTTAGGGCGACAAAAGCAAAAGGAACAAATGATGGATGGAATGTTGAACGATGCAAACATTCACCCCCAGTCACAAAGATCTGGGTTTAATCCATCGTTCTTTTGCTCACCACACCACCCCAGTAGGACCCAGCCATATGCAAATCAGTCTTTACCCTGCTCCTCATGGGAACAGTCCAGCCCGAACTGCCAAGCTAGGTCCTCCCTTGACTGGAAACAAGCATCCTGTGACGGGTTTTGTGGCATCACCCCTGATGAGCCAGTCTCGCTTGAATCCAGTGGCGCAGTGAGCACAGGACCTACGTCTGGGCATACCCTTCCCACTTAGGGCAACAAAAGCAAAAGGGACAAATGATGGACGAAATGCTAAACAATGCAAACATTCACCCCCTGTCACAAAGATCCTGGGTTTAATCCATTGTTCTTTTGCTCACCACGCCACACTTGATGAGGGGTGATGCCCCGACTCGGGTCCCAGGATGTTTGTTTCCGGTCCAGGGAGGACCTGGCTTGGCATTTCGGGCTGGATTGTTCCCATGAGGAATAGGGTCAAGACTGATGTGCATATGGCTGGGTCCAAACTGGGGTGGCGTAGTGGGCAATAAAATGGTGGATTAAACCCAGATCTGTTGACTGGGGGTGAATGTTTGCATTGTTCAGCATTCCGTCCATCATCTATTCTTTTTGCAACTTTCTAATTGCGTCATTTTCAAACTTTCAATTTAAAATCCAACTTCACTAAAAGATGTGTTTTTAGATTGTGAGTCCAGAGACACCAAACTATACTCTTCCTATCTTTTTCCCAATTGCAAGTTGCACTTGGAAAATGTTACAAGGCAGCTCCAGTGATAACCTATAGGAGAGATAGGCCTTGCAGCAGTGAAATACGAATTTAAGAGTATTTCACTACCAGGACATGTAAAGCTGAAAAGTGCATGTCCTACCTTTTAAGTACACTGCACCCTGCCCAAGGGACGTCCAGAGCCAACTTTAGGAGTGACCTTTGTGTAATAAACAGGAAGGTTTAGGGCTGGCAAGTAGGTTAACTTGCAAAACACACAAGATGATGGACGGAATGTTGCACATTGGCAAACATTCACCCCCAGTCACAGATCTGGGTTTAATCCATCGTTATTTTGCTTCACCACGCCACCCCAGTTCAGACATAGCCATATGCAAATCAGTCTTGACCCTGTGCCTCATGGGAACAGTCCAGACCGAACTGCCAAGCCATGTCTTCCCTGGACCGGAATCAAGCATCCTAGGACCGGTTTCGGGCTTTCAGCCCTCATCAGCCAGGATAGCTTGACTCCAGTGGCGTAGTGAGCACGGGACCCACGTCTGGGCATACCCTTCCCACTGGAGTCAAGCTATCCTGGATGATGAGGGGTGAAACCCCGAAACCGGTCCTAGGATGCTTGTTTCCAGTCCAGGGAGGACCTGGCCTGGCAGTTCGGGCTGGACTGTTCCCAATGGGCACAGGGTCAAGACTGATTTGCATATGGCTGGGTTCAAACTGGAATGGCATGGTGAGCAAAAAAACGATGGATTAAGGCCCAGATCTCTGTACTGGGGTGAATGTATGACATTGTTCTGCATTCTGTCCATCAATTGTTGTTTTTGCATTTGTCACCCCGAGTGGGACGGGTATGCCCAGACGTGGGTCCCGTGCTCGCCATGCCACTGGAGTCAAGCTATCCTGGCTGATGAGGGGTGAAACCCCGAAACCGGTCCTAGGATGCTTGTTTCCAGTCCAGGGAGGACCTGGCCTGGCAGTTCGGGCTGGACTGTTCCCAATGGGCACAGGGTCAAGACTGATTTGCATATGGCTGGGTTCAAACTGGAATGGCATGGTGAGCAAAAAACGATGGATTAAGGCCCAGATCTCTGTACTGGGGTGAATGTATGACATTGTTCTGCATTCTGTCCATCAATTGTTGTTTTTGCAAGTAGGTTAACTTGCCAGGTCGAGATGGTAGTTTAAATTGCCTACACTTATCTGAGTTTCATGCACCTTCAATTCATAACCCCAAGCCTGAGTAAGCAAAATGCTCAAAAGAAGCAAACAGTATCAAATCTTTAATAAAAATCTCATCATATTACATCATAAGTACTAAATGGGCCATACAGGTACAAAATTGGTGACCAGTTAAAAACTTATGTTTTCATTTGTTAAAAACTGATGAATAACATCAATTTAAGAAATGAAATCAACAAATTATAAATCAATAAAAAAGCATAGAGAACTCAACAGACAATACACTCACATTGCTAATTCGTGCAAATCAACAACACGAACACATGCTTGTATGGATTTACATCTAATTTAGCCATATGTGCCACAAATTTAGCAATGTATATGGCTCAACACGTTTCGGTGGTTTAATGCTGGTTTTGACCACCTTTTTCAAGACAACATAATATCTCTCATGCGTAATTAACAATAATTAAAACCCCATAAAAGCATTACATTTTCATGTAGTGTTAGTTAGACTGTTGTTAAAATCCAATGCAAAAGATAGTTTAGTCCAAAGGTTAAAATGTTCCAGCATGGACCCTCTTATCATCCACTTGGCAAATCTCTTTTACTGTGAGAATAATCCTTCGTTAATTGTCGAAGTCAGTTTAAAATAATATAGTTGGCCACCAATGTTTATAAGCCAGTTGTCTCACAACAAAGGGGATATTTCTTCCTTTATAGCACCTCCAAGTACCTCGTCTTTGGTGTGCCGCATATATACGTCTGCACATCTATTTAATTTAATGATTTGTAACAAAAGAAAACAGGTTTTAACTGGTCACCAATTTTGCACCTGTATGGCCCATTGAGTACCTATGATGAAATATGATGAAATTTGTATTAAAGATTTGATACTGTTTACATTTTTGTGGCACTTTACCTACTCAGGTTTGGGATTATGAATGTAAGGTGTATAATACTTTGATAAGTGTATGTATGATTGAACAATACTAAAGAGATCGGTGTGGTAATTAGTGGACCCAAAGGGAAATAGTTGTGACTTCACAGTCTTATACAGAGCCCTGTCTCTTCGGATTTGAGGGCCACTCTCATTAAATTCTAGTTGAAACCGCACACACAGTCTCTGATGTGGCAGGCCTGAAACACGTTTGAAGGGCTACTCATGTGGGTGGCACAATCAGTGCTGCAGGCCCACTAGTCGCATTTGATTTACAGATGCTGGGCACATGTAGTGCACTGTGCTAGGACTTATCAGTAAATCAAATATGCCAATCATGGAGAAACCAAATGCCATTACGTGTTAGACACAGAGCACATGCACTTTAGCACTGGTCAGCATGGAAAAAGTACTAAAGCCAGCAAAAGCAAAGTTCAGCACACAGTCAAAAAAGAAGGTCAGAAAGCAAAGGGTCAGGGGAAACCACGCCAAAAGATGCCAGGTCTAACAATCCTGTATGGTAAACATGACCCATGACTACAGTCATTTGATCTGTGTTTATCACACCGGTCCAGTGAATACATTTTGCGTCCATAGGACATATTATTGTGCTCTATGCTTGGTCGGCCTGTGCTACGGTAGCGCACTGTAGAACTTAGCAGTGGTCCTCATTGGCCCAGTGTCCATGGTAAACATTGATATACTCTAGTGCTGTGATTAGTACCCACCACATGTGTCAAAGACAATTGAATTTCTTTGAAATTCACTGGGCATACCTTGGAGGAAAGATTATAGATTTTGCCTTTGGACTTTAAAAGAGCAATGTAGAATATACCATCTGCAGAAAGGACTTTAAATCTGAAGAAATATCAGACCTTCTCTACAGGGGAGTCTCTTGACTTGTCTGGGCAGAGTATGGCTTAAATAGAGAATTCTATGAGGGCAGAATTTGTGATCAATAAAGAAAAAGTGGGAAATCCAGATGACAATTTAAACCATTTATTGTTCAGTTAAATCTGAAGGAATATCATACAACACTTTTTTTTAAACTTTACGCAAGGACATGTCACTGAATGTTTCAAAAACGAAATCTTTCTATGCAAGCTTTGGGTTTAGAGATTATCTCATCAAAACATGGTCAATCTAGAGGGAACCCCTCAGGACTTAATGGCAAATGTGTTTGATTTAATGAGCATTTCTCAGTCTAACTAGTGGACATTTTGAAAGAAGTATATGAAGAAAGCATGGAAACAGGTAGAATGCGGGGCTTAACTTACATGGATTTAACAGATATCCAAAAAACAAGCATGGCAACACCATTAGATCCGGTTTAAGACTGAAAGCGCCTCTTCATTGCTTACTGAGTTTGTGAGTGAGTGCTATTGTGAATGGGGAAGTGGGTGAACACAAGAATGAGTCAATAAATGGATGAATGGATCAAATCATGCATGCAAGGGTGAGTAATTAAGTACATGGATGATGAGCGAACAAACATAAATATGTGAATGCAATGAGGAGGCACTTTCACGTATGATTAAGATCTGTGGCTTCTGCTTTTTTTCCTTTGCATTATGGCACCAGTAATTCAGTGTCACTGATTACATTTGCTAACGACCCACCACTCAAACGTCTTTGGCATGATCCCAGTTTCTATCTTTACCTTAAATTGTCATGTAACTCCAAAGATAGATTAAAGTTCCCCGATGTCAAGGTTGCTTACTCTCTTTTAGGTCGAGCCTAGCGCAGCGCACATGCGCTGCGCTAGGGGAGGGCCTCTTGGAATCACTCCAGACTTACAAGAGACTTCTCCGTGTGGGTCGGACTCCTCCACACATTCAATTGGCCTTTGTGTGTGGCTTTCAAAAATGAAAGCACGCAAATGGCCACAGGCGGGGGTATGTCCCGCCTTTTCTGTGAACGTTCACTCCCATGGCCTATGGGTCTCGGGAGCGAGCGGAGCGAGCAGCGGCACGCAGTGTGCCAGCTGCATTCCTTAAATTCCTTGCAGCGCACGCGCGCCCGCAGCGAGCGCGCGCGTGCACCACTCGCAGGCTTGTTTACAAATGACTTTTTCGCGTGGACTCACGCCAAATGGTTCAATTATGGCAAACCTAGAGCATCAGTCAAATAATACACTGATCTGTTAATTAAAATCACATGCGTGGAAAGATAGCGTCCGGATGAGAAATCAATCTGCCCGCTTTACGAGGGACCAGTGTTTTGTTTGGAATGACGCTAGAAAAAAAAAATGGTCGGGGCTTCCCATCTGAGCCTGGCTTCATGGAAATGAACCCGGACAGCTGGGCAAGCGTCCAGTGGGAGAGCCTTTGGCGTAAACCGGTAGTTTGATACCCAGCACATACTTAGCCCCTAGGCAAAGGCTTGGCTCACTGGGGCCCTGCTGAGGCCGGTCACAACCAGCTCTGCCTCAGGGCGGCCGGTAATCCGTTTCCACGGCTCATCACCAGGTTCAAGCAAAGGGACAGTATTTAATTTCATTCGTTGGCCGGTCCCGGTCGCATTGTAAGACTGCAGCGTTGTGCTTTTATATTACAGGTAAAACACCAAGTTCAAAACGCATGAACTGCAAAGTAGTCCATCACAATCTGTGACAACTGCTTTCAAGTTACATGTTTTACATTCACAATTTAGGATGATAAATCTCTCGCACAGCAAAGTTGTCCGTCGATTCTTCCTTTAGCTTTCTCTCTTTGCCCAGTCTGTCACCAGCAGAGACGTGGACGCATATCGAAAAGAACCCCAACAGACCACCCAAGGCGGTGTATAAAAATGGGTGTGTGCGTTTGTTAATCAGCTGGAGTCAGTATTACACTGTGCATTAAGTAACGGTATATCTGTACGGGATTGTAGGTGAATAGGTGACAAAATGTGCAATACATCCGGGTATTTCTTGATGCCCGCACCTCTTTGCAGGCTAAACCTTACAGAACTAAATATATGTGTATACATTTTAAATACATAACAATAAAACGAAAGAAAAGTGAAGGGTGCAGAAATGGAAGTAATGCGGTACTTTAGCAATCGGCGTGAGCTCCCCCAGCACCTTCTTCCTCCTCTAGTCCTGCGCCCCCCATGGGAGACAGACAGCTGATGGGTTCAAGGTCGAACCAATCCAGATGTCCCCTCATGTGTGCCGAAGACATCACAGCAGGAGGCCTTCTGCAGGGTACGATCAGCAAACAAGAAGTGTCAGTCAAAGGAACATTATACCGTGCTCTGCCCCGGGGAAGTGGAGACAAAGGACAGCCACACCCAAGGCAGGCACATCACCACATGTCAGTTCCCAGAATGCCTCTTGCCAAAGGGGTAATAAGTAGGTAAATTATCCAACTCCGGCCTTTTGCTCACAGATCAATGCATCATCAAACTAGCGAAATCAGGCATTTTTTATTTTTTTATTTTAAGGGAACACTTTCTATACATTGCTATATTAAAGTCGGCCTTTATATTAAGTAAGGATTTGGGAAATTTGCATAATTTGCTTATTGCTATTACGCAAAATTTCAGGCAAATTACGCTAAAATTATGGTTAAGTGCACAAAATGAAAAATCTGGTAGTTTGCATGAGAGAATGCATTTCCAGCTTAGAAAAAAAGTGCCCAGCCAAAACACGTGTCTCGAAAGATAACCACTCACGTTTTGGTCGTTTGCATTACTCCCGCACCCCCAGGCTGGCTATAAGTTAGCTGTAACTGCAGCACCGGCACGCAGAATCCCGCAACGGCATAATTTCATGAATTTCGCATAACCGGCGTAAGACAAAATGTCTGTTACTCAAATGTGCCATCATAACTAAAATTTTGCCTCAGCTTAACTAAAACCATACTTAATTACTAGTTGCAAAAAGGTTCACTGATGTAACATGGAGCATAAATGCGGCCTCCTTCCGCAAGCAAATGGATCAGTGTCACCATCTTTTTCTACTGGTTCTTATATAGCACAATCTTGATCCAATTCAAGGGTGCCAAATCGCTTCATATAGCTACAAAAAACAAACTTTATAAGCAGGATAAATCTATAGGCAGGTGCGTAGGAACACAATCTTGGTTTCATTAATAGACGATAGGCACAAAAACAAGAAGGAGAAAATGATCTTTAACGTGGCCGAGGGATTGCCAGTGGCTGAGATTAATTCAAGCATTCCTCCCATCACCTTGTTGTTTTTGCTGTTCATTCTACAGGGCATCTGCGACACTCACAACGTATCGCTGGACAAACAGAAGTCTAGCAAGTAAGGAGGGCCTTCAACTACACTATAACAGTAAACTGCTACAAGTGGGTACTTATTTTTCATTTACAGGACAATTTGCAATTTATTACTTATGGAGTCCTCATATTTAGCAAAACTACTTACACCTCCAAAAGGCGATACCTATTGGCTATGCCAATGCTTGTTCAATAGTTGAGTGGTGATCCCGTGTTTTTACTTATTGTCATTTTATCTCTTAAATAAATATACATATGACAGGCACTCAACTCCGTGGACATAGCTTCCACCCTCCAGAACTTATCCTGTCAGTTACCGGGTTCTGTGGAAGTTGTAAATGGGGCTCTGAAAGTTGATGGAGTTCCAGGTTGTTGGAAGAGTTTGACTTTCAATTACATAATATGTTTTTATTTTATTTGCTCGGAGCTGGTGTAATTCACGTAGGGATATTTGGTTACAGCAGATACGTTAAGTCTAAATGTATGAAGTCATCGAGAATTGTATATTGTATACACTGGGAAAAACAGAAAAAGAAAAATGAGAATAAGGAAAAAATCACAAAACTTGTACCCTTGCTTCCAAGAATTCATCTGTAGGAAAATATTCAATCATTAGGTACCTGTTGCATCGAATGTACAATGAGGTTAGCCTGAAATCATATATGCATTAACAACAAGGAATCTACTAACATTAGTTTAATATTTTGTTGCCAGTGATGCAGATTATTTTTCTAAAAACATATTTTTACATGTGATCATTTAACATAAACCAGCAAAGTCGATTCTTGCAGATTTGGATCAAGTCAATAGTTCAATTAAACAATGAAAAATATGTTGCAGGCATCTGGTATCTTGGCTCTCATTTGCAACATTGTTATTCTTTTGAGGTTTGCTGCGATTGAACAGTGTTCACCTGATCAGATACACCACACTGACATGGAACTAGAAAGTAGCACTTTCCATCCTGTCCTCCACTAGTGGGAGTAAGCCAAGCATAGAGGAGAAATATGGCCGATTCTTCAAAGAGTTTAAGAATAAAGGCATTGCTTTCTGCTGTTTCCTGTGTGGGATATATAGTTTATGTTGACGTTTGTGGGAGGAGGTGGGTCCTATTGTTGTGTTTTACCCCCGTGAAAGTGTGATCTGGCTTGGCTTCATGTCAGAGCAATGACTATTAGACAACGGCGGCTCCTCTACTATGGAGGAGGAGTGTCGCCCCACCTGCCAGCAGCCAAAAAATTAAAAATAAAACAATAATAAATCTTTATTATCATTTTATTTTTGCTCTTGGAGCCAAGGCTTGGGGGCGGGCCAGGGGCTGACAGGCTGGTGGAGGAGTGTTTTGCACTCCTATTCAGTTCACATGACAGTCTGTCTGGCCGCCTCAGGCCGGCAAAACCGTCATGCGCACTGAAGCTCACTCCAACCCAAGCTGCGTTGCCGGGTTAGAGAGAGCTGGCACAGGCTCCCAGTCTAACTGGGAGCGCAAATCATCAGCACTCAGGCCAATCCTGACACTGCTTTCTGCAGCATGAAAGCAGCATCAGGATTAGCCGCAGTGGACTCTGGGAGCCTGTGCCTGCAGTGGAGAGGGGCGCAATGCGGCGATGCAGCAGGTAAGTGTTTTTTAAATGTATTTTATGTGTTTCTGTCATTTGTCTGTCCCCCCCCCGTCCCCTCCCCTGGCCCCCGCGCCCTCCACTCTATCCACACACCGGCCGCTACTGTTATAAGAGCTGGTCATTTGCCTATTAGTATTAACCCACTGGAACATTTTTAAGTCAATGTAAAATTCTGTGCTAGTCTGGTAATCTACATGGGTTATTCATTATATGTATTTTGTCAATCGAGGGAATCATTGCTTGCAGATGTCTTTAGCTTCGAGTATTTTTGTCAGATGCTGCTGATGCAAAGAGGCTCGGAAAGCAATGTGAACATCTTTGCTTTAAGTATTCTTCACTTTCATGATACTCACTTTGCTTTATCTTTTCCTCCCATTTAATGGATAAATTATACAGTACACATTTCTCTCTTTCAATCTTGCGATGTCTCATAAGAAGGCACCGTAAGAGGAGAACAAGCATTGGCTGAATGAAAAGCTGACATTTCTGATGGAATATGAATTTAGGCCACATATCTGAATAATGATTTACAACCACTCTAACAAAATTGCAATCTGTGTGCTAAATAATTTGGACTACAACTATTGCTCCTTGAGTACAAATTTCATACTAATTCATCAAAGTAAAACTCAGTCACCTGACAACGTGCCCATCTTCAACCTGGTAGCCGGCAAAAATAGATCAAACTTCTTCTGGAGGCCATATTAATGTAAGATGTTGATCTACAGATGACTATCTCATTTGCAAGCATCACTGGAATATAGATATACTGTTGAGACAATGGACCTAATTACAATAGCGGTTGGTCAGACGACCGACCGCAATCGCAGTGTGAATGAGACCGTCCGACAAGGAGTCGGCGGGCCCACCCACCAAACTACGATAAGACCGCCGTGTAGGCAGTCGGATACTGCCTTTTTCTACTCCGAATTGTGCTGCTACCCAGGAAAACGGCTGCAGCACAAGCTGCTGTAGAAAAACGCACTTTGTGCACATCCATGCACCATGTGCCAGGCACCACGTGGTGTCTGGTACAAGGTGCATGGATGCGTGGAGGGCACTGAAAGTGCACCTCGGGCCACCTAGCAGTGGCCCACAAGGGACGGGGTGCTGCTTGGGTCCCCCAAAGTCCCTTTCTGACAGCCTTTTCATGGTGGTGGGACCGCCATGAAAAGACTGTCAGAAATGGGCATCGTAATCCTGATGTCTGTGACTGCGCAGGCACCGCCTCCATTCAGGATCACAATTCCTATTGCCGCCCCGCGGGATCAGTAGATCCTGTCGGAGGCGGCGGTCCATCCCACGACAGTCAAGGGTCCACCTGCTTCGTAATGCAGAGGTCGGGCCTAAAGGATTGTCTGTCATTGGGCCCGCCACCGACGGCCTGTCGGGGGCAGTCCCACTGGCATCAAAATGAGGCCCTATGTTAGGATCAGAAGTTATTTTGATTCTGCTTTATGAAATGATTAGCCAAGACTAAACATAGTCAAATAGTTACCTGAGAAGGAAGGACACATCAAGCAAATAAGTTGGTAATCCCATGGTTTATGCAACACAATAAGAAGATTTAGACACTATTTTGGACTGCTGCTGAAAAAAATGGAATGAGTGGGATTCTACTCAGGTTATGGTCTGGAATCTGTGCTGGTTGACATTAAGAAGCTTTGCTGTGGTCTGAAGCCAACAGCCTTAATTTTGAAGGACTTGTTGCCTGATTTTGGCACATTATACCATCACATTATCCTTCTTTATAGAGATCATGACCTAGGGGGAGGGTGACCAGGGATATAGTGTGGCTTGCATCTTAGTTATCATGATGATTTCAACAAGTTAATATAGAACCATTTCATGCACAAAGAAAAACCCTGAGTTGTGGAGTCCAGAGACCTCACCCATATTTCCCTTCCTATTTAATGTTCATATGCTACTGCTGATGGGGGTGATCAGGGAATTAAATCTGGATTTTCAGATGTATACCAAAAACATCCAGTTAGTAATGTGTTTAAAAGAGGGGAATGCTAGGAAGATGCTCCCCTATCACTGTATTCTGGATAGTAAATTGACCCCAAAATAAAAATGTTGCAATTAGGACTATCAGAGCCTTCCCTGATCTCTTTTGTCTGGCTAGATTCTACTGTTGAATAAGTCAGAAAAACATCTAGTGATCTATTATGAGTGGAAGCTCTCCTTGGTGACGCAAATGCCAGAGACAATAAAAGGGGTAACATTCCACTCTTTTATTGATTTATTTGCAAGAATTAGTATTTGGACAAGAAATGCTGTACAAAGCAACTGTCGGCAGCATATAAGGTTATAAACTGGGCAGCTAGATTTATGTAGGTAATATGCATGTTGAGTAATGAATTTGAACAATAAATGAACTAGGCACATAAGTACTACTTAACACAGTAGACAAAGAAGTAAATATATGCACATCAACATATTGATGTTTAAGTATATTAGGAAGACACAGGAGTGTCCAGGTGAGTAAACGAGTATTAGGTCACTTTCCACCATTTACTAGGTGAAACTTTTAACCTGCTTTGAAAGTAGTATGAGTGTAGATGGATCGTATTTCATCTGGGTATGTATTTCAAGGTAGAGTCCAAATCGGTGAAATGACAAAATTGCGAGACAGCACATGGAGGTTTGGGGGAGTAAGAGGTGTTGTTTAGCAGACCTAAGGTTTAGGGAGGATGCATAGCTTTCAGAATTTGTGATAGGGATCTGGAAAATATATTGATTATGGTTTCCGATACAAAAATGTGTAGCTGGTGTGGTGATAATAGTAGGATGAATTAGTGTGTCTGGAAAGGTAACAAGCATTGGAAATGCATTAGGTCTCGCATTTGTTTGAGTTAGAACTATTGGAACTGTAAATAGCAATGTGTTTTACCCATGTGTTATGGAGTGTATATGGTGTATAGTAGAATTATGTGGGTTGGATTGGAATTGTTAGCCGTGGAATTGTGTGGCGTTAAGTTGTGTGGTGTGGAGTGGATTTGTGCAGTGGAATTATGTGGCATGGTGTGCAGTGGAATTATGTGGATAGTGATTATGTGGTATTGAATGTAATGGAATTATGTGGAGTAGGATTGTGTGTTGTGGAGCGGTATGGAGTGGAGTTTATGTGTTGTGCTGTTGAATTTTTGTGGCATGATATGGAATTCTGCGGTGTTGATTGGATGTATGTGGCGTGTTGTGTAATTGTGTTGTTGAGTTGAATTATGTGGTTTGGTGTTGAATTTTGTGGTGTGGAAAGGAAATGTGTGCAGTTGAATTTCTGTTGCGTGGAACTGTGTGGATAGGTTTGCCTATATGTTTTTGTTTTCTTGTAAATTTGTGTGGTTGCTGTGTGTTATGTTTATAACTATTTGTTGTACAGGGGTGTTGAGTGTAGTTTAGTAAATTTGAGTAGAGGGTAGTGTTATGCAGTGGTGTGTAGTATAGTGGTGTTGATCTAAGATGAGTGGTATGGTGTGCTATGGATTTGCATGTTGTGTTTTGTAATATATGGAGTATAGTGTTGTTTAGTTGAAGGGTGTAGTGTTGATTGCAGTAAATAGAGTGGAGTATAGTTTTTGAGTGTATTAGAACATTGCTATGTTGTCCTAAGCAAAAGTCTGAAAGCATTCCCAGGGCAGTGCAATTATTTTCAAAGAGCTACATACCCTTTATAATAACGCTGAGTGCTCACCTATACTTTACTCTAGTGTTGAGATGGCAGACACCACTTCCGCCTCTGAATCAAAGTTCTGTGATTCACGTGCACCACAAAGGCGAGAGAAAATTCCCAAATGAGGATACATTAAAGAGGCCATCACATCGCAACAGACAGTATACAATGTCTCATTCCCACACTACAGACCATGGTGGCGCGGTCTGTTTGATTTTGAGATCAGTAAAATAGTGTTTAACAACTCATTATACATTATAAATAAATAATATCTGCCCCCAGGCCGTTCTTCTAGCTGTGCGTGGACTACAATAGCCTAAATTGTAGGAGTGCGATGGTTAGTAACTGTTTTGGTACTGTCACTGGCAGCGCAGGCGGGGGCAATGGGGCTGAAAGCTGCAGTGATCCCCTGAGAATGTACATACCTGGCACTTCCTATTTTACAAGTTAAGCTGGTCCCCCGGAAAATTCGGGTCTTGTGCTGGTGCCAGCCATTAGTAAATCTTTGCCTCCGTCTTCGTGTGGGATCATGCACCCTCTGCTGCGTCCACTGATGGAGGGGCAGGCCGGCTTTCGGCCATCACAGCAAGGGCTGATCTCCATATAATTATCTGCCGGGACAGGCATTTACCGTCAGGCACGCTGTGTTGTCTGTGGAGAGCTGGAGCTGGTAATGCTCACAGAGCACAGGGGTTCAGATGAGGCGTTCAAGTGGACTTTAAACCCCGTCCACTAAAAAATAAAATTGAATATGTTTCTAGTATCCGTATTCCACACATAGTACCTGCACCTACAAGTTTATACACAAATAACACACGTGTGCTGGTTTTTTATATATTATTTGTTAATCCCATTTTGTAATTGGGAGAATAAAAAGCTGACGTGGCCACAAGTGATCTCAACCTGGGACCTTGAAATTACTCACCGATTTCCTCAGGATCAGCATTAATTTGTGAGTTATTTTAATGGCAATATCGGCTGGGCGAGGATATCAGGTAGTAATGTAGCTTAGTGAGTTAAGGCGCCGAGTGCTGAAATCTGTGTGTATGCAGTGGGTCTAAGTAGGATAATACTTTTGGTTAATGTGCTTGTTATGGAGCACTGTGTGTAACTGCAAGTTGCATGCTTAAACAGGTTTTCTTCGGACTCGGCCAGACATCGTCTATGTTAAAATCAGTGTTGCAGTCATACTGATGTCCTCAGTGGCCCCCTTTCTCCCACCTGGGCTGGGATTCCCCTGTCAATAAGGGTGATTATCATCAGCAGCCATGGCAGGGGAGTGGAAGGGTGTTGCGGGGTTTAGTACAACCATTAAATGAGCGAAAAAGAGGAAGAGGGGTTGAGGCCAAGGTCTGAGAGAGCACGATAGGATGCTGTGATATGAGGGGCAATGTTTGGAGACAAGCTGTTTATTTTAGTGCTGGGGGTTGGAGACCGGGCCCAGGCGGCGGTGATCAGCTTAAGATTTCGCAGTCAGATAAACAAAGGGGCCACCTGGTGCCAAAGCCTCTGAACAGGGCAGCGGGCCTCCATGGCGCAGCTAACACACACTGCGATTTGCATATATAAAGAGAGAACAAGCCGAACCAAAACGAAACTAAAGTGCAATGACAAGTTGGTTTTAAACACAACGTGGAGTGGAATGAAAACAAAAGTATTGCTTCACTAAACAACAAATTAACTTGCGGAGTACGGAAAACAAAGACGCTGGCGGAAAGCAGCCGATAGTGATAGATAGCATTGCAGCTGGAGGGAGGAGGAAGGATCGTGGGCAAGGAAAGAGGCGCGCGCGCTTGGGAGAGCAGTCTGCTCTTTTTCAAAGCACATACTCGTGCTTGTGGCGCGCCGCTGCGCACTCCCGCAAGGCGTATGCCGCCACAAGCACGAGTATGTGCTTTAAAAAAGAGCTGCACGACGGCTAAAGGTCTCCTATGCAGCGCATGCGCGCTGCGTAGGCGAGACCTAAAAAGGGTTCTTTAAAACCTTCTCAAGTGGAAGGAATGAGTGCTGTGGATGAGCTACTAGTAGGCTTTTTTAGTAATATGATTAGCTGGAGACATGATCGGAGAGTAGCCTTTAGCCATGTGGAAGGGGATGTGAGGAGGGACTGTGCTAATACTGAGTACCTGCTATTTTGCAGTTTTATCTTTGTCTAATGAAGGGTACCAGGAACACAGCTGGGTTGAACAGTTTACCACTCGTCTTGACTAAAGATATGAGGGTGAACTAGAACAGGAACTGGAAGAACTAGAAAATACAAAAGTTTTGAATTTTCATGAAAGTAAATGATTTTGGGTTTAGAGGAATTAAGCATAACACAATGGATTGCCATCAATTGACCAAAAGCTGTGAGGTAGTCTAAGACTGTAGATTTGAGATTGGGGTAGAAAATAAGAAGGATAAACATATTTGTGAATTGATTAAACTAGCAAAGAAAAAACAGCCTTTCATTGACCCCTAGAGTGGTTGATATTTTTTAGAGTCTAACTCCTTCTAGCATGGAATATTGAGTAATCCACGGTGACAACATACAGAACAAGCATTGGCAAAGCCAGTAGGTCTCACTTATGTAAGAGCTATTGGATTTATAAATGGCATTGCAGGTAACTATTTTTTTAATTAACATGCATTTGATGATTTTTTTTTTTTAAGGGATTTTAGGGTTTAGGCATAGGTAGCAGTAAAGGGTGTGTGTGGGAGATTTTAGATTTTAGGAGTGGGTAGATGTTAAGGGGGGTAAGGATGATTTTAGTGTTTAGGGGAGGGTAGATGTAAAGAGGGTACGAGTGACCTTAGGGTGTAAGTGGGTAGAGGTAAAGGGAGTAAAGGCGGTATTTAGGGTTTAGGGGTGGATAGAGGTAAACAGAGGTAATGGTGTTTTTAGGGTTTGAGTGGGTAAAGGTAAAGGTAGGCAAGAGTGGCTTTAGAGTTCAGGGGTCGATAGAGGTCAAGGGAGGTAAGAGTGAATTTAGTATTCAGGGGTGGGTAGAGGTAAAAGGAGGTAAGGGTGATTTTAGGATCCAGGGGTGGGTAGAGGTAAAGGGAGGTAAGAGTGAATTTAGGATTCATGGGGTGGGTAAATGTAAAGGGAGGTAAGGGTGAATTTAGGATTCAGGGGTGGGTAAATGTAAAGGGAGAAAAGGGTGATTTTAGGGTTTAGGGGAGGCTAGAGGTGAAGGTAGGGTGAAACATCAAGCTTCTGAAAACACTGAGTTTTTTAATATAATAAAACATCTTCTAATTTGTATTAGAGGTAACCTTAAACGAAGGGAGTATGTTTACAGCTTCATCATCAATAAAAGCGACAGGTGGCCAAAATGTATTTATCAGAAATTCGTTGCATGTGACAAAGTTTCACTATTACTAGTTGTTTGTGTTCAGCTCTTGGAAATACTGGGAAGCACAAGCTTCAGCTTTTATGGTTTCAAGTGATCTTGCAAGCAAAACAAAAAAGAAAAAGTACCACAATCCCAGCGCAAGTAGCGCAGAAGAACACTAATCAAGAAATGAATCAGTGCTTGGTTCATCCTCCGGGGAAGAAAACAAACACATGAAGACAAAGTGAAGACCAAGTGAAGCGGACAGGTGCTCACCAATGAAAAGTAAGAAAATAAGAGTGATAATGAAGCCAAGCAATGGTAAGTAATTGGCGGGCTAAAAGCCCCCTCTTCAAGTAAATATTTTGCATAGTTTTGAGAGAAAATTGGGTGGTACCTTTTTTAATAGAAAGCCATTTTTAGAAAGAGTCAACCAAAGGGAATATAGCCGGGGCCTTGAAACAGTCTACAAGAAGCATGGGAGGGCCAATAAAGCCTTAATATAAAATAAAAGACAATTCCTTGGAAATTCTGTGCTAATAACACATTGTATGACCTTGTGGTTTGAGTTGTACTGCTTCTTTTGGGATGAAGACAAGACTATTTGATTTTGATTGCCCCCTTCTACAATTGGACAATGATATCTTCAAAAGAAATTTGCAGTGTTTAATAAGCTGTGGCTAAAACATTTCTATCCATCACTTTTTTTGCAGTCTCAGTGACTGTCATAAATGGGGGTATGTCTGGACATTGATTTTGAGCTTACTCGTCTAGAAATTGAAACTAGATCTCATCAAGGAGGACAAAACAGGTGAAATGTGCAACAAATTACTTGATTTCTCACGTCGAATGGAATTGGCTCAGCAGTTTGATCTTGATTGCTCTTTTTGGGACAAGGTCAAAGCTTAATCAGATATGGCTGGTCACCTTCTATAATATTATTGATAATCTAAAATGACAGAATGGAAAGTTAAACACAGGAATTTCCATCAGTTAGGATGTGTTTTCTCAAGCATTTCCAGTCATCTCTTTTTTTCTGCCAAGCACTTTTAACATTGATGACTAGTGTGCACAACTTTTTTTTGCCAGTGGATAGACTGCAGAATTTTTCTGTTCTTGAAAAACCTTGGGGTGATGGCTAGGGATCATATCCCTTGGCTTGATTTTCTGCCCTTGTAGGTATCTCTCTACTTCATAAGTGGGTGAAGCAGATAAGCAATCACTAATGGTTCATCTTGCTAGACAATTCTCAGTAAACATATACTTGAATTGCATTGTTTTGTAGAATTTATATAGGGCTTTCCATCCCCCATATGGGGCGCTGAAGAGCTTGCATACATGGTTAGAATGCTACACCGTGTTACTGTACAGGGTGTGTGGTTGGAAGGGTGTTGTCTTTGTTCTGATCCTTTGTGGGGAGTCTTTCTATGTTGTGCATGATGACCACCAAGTTGTGTGTGGTTTTCGTGTTATAGGATTCAGCACTTAGCAGTGTGTTGGATAAAGAAGTGTGAGAGATAGGCACACAATTTATGGTTTTAACTAAGCTGGCAGCTTTGAACAGCGCTGCATTTCCCTTTATGGTATTTCTTAAGATCCTAGTACACTAACTGGTTACTACAATGGGCTGTCCATTCTGAGGTTTCTGGTTTAAGATGCAAGATCCTGAGAAGGCATAGGTTGAAGGGAGAAAAGGTTTAGAGATCTGGTGGGATGGGTATCGTAACGATAATCCTGTGTATGACTGTCATTGTAAGGTATCAAGAAGCAGCCATAGTATGTACCTAGCTGTTTGAAGCCGAACTGTCGCTTGGCATCAACAGGCTTTGCAGATGGACACCAGGCTTCCCTTCTTACTTTCTCACCATTTTTCAGATCATGAGCAACATAATGGCAGATCAATTTCACATAAAATATTATGCTCCATGGGTGCCTTGGCTTTATCATCACAACTGATTCAATACATGGTAATTAGCCTGATCTGAAATAGACCCGAAACAGCTGCCAGTGTTTCTTTCATGTAATAACAAATGAGAGCCATAGAGAATCCTTTAGGCTACAAATTCTTAGAAGTATTGGCAAATTGGAGCAGCATCCTCCTTAGACACTAATGACTTAGCCAGCTGGTGGATGTTATAATAAATCGAATTTGTGCTTCCGATTGGTCGGAAGGTGACATGATGAGAAAAAGCATTTAGCTACCTTACTGATCACCGCTCAGAGTAATGGGCCCCTCAGAGTCCCGACTGACGCCGGGCGATTCATCACCTTCCAAATAAATAGGGACACGCGAGGGGCGCAGAATATTCAGTGGGCTTTATTTTGTGCCGTCGCGCTCTATTATAATGCCCGTCATTTATGACACTGGTTATTCCTGTCATACAAGTCGAATTAAACGTCCCACCAGTTCATTTTTTAGGAAGTTGCGTCCGAACTTTCCTTTCTGATAGTCGAAGAAAGTGTGTCAGCGTGACATATGTAGCATTGTTTGCTCGAATTTGGCCGCAGTGGGGCACCGTCCCTCTTGCCAAAGACAAGATACTTAAGTGTCAAGCGTTCAGAGGGTCATCCATCTTCTTCCACCTATCCACCCACCCGCGCTGAGCACGTGCACCCGCTGCTCGCTCCCCGGCTCTGCTTTCTCTTTCCCATTATGCCCTTGTCAGTTCCTCAGTTTATTCAGTGATTAATCATCGTTTGGACAGTTCTGCTGGGGGGAAACAGTGAAAAGGCGATTTCTGCAGGTGGTTTCTCTCTAGCAAGTCAAAGCGGCAATAGCCTGCTGCTGGGGCTTTGTACAGTAAGTGGCATTTCTCCTGAAGGTTGCAGTATTTTTTTCCTCCGGAGAATTTAATTGGATTGCACGCATGCATGAAGTAAACCTGCCGAAAGAGTAAATACCATTGCAGGAATTTAGAAAAAAAATCACGGCTTTGCGGATAAACCTCAAAGAACTCTTTTCGTTCGTTTATTCTAAACTATTTTTTCGAAGCTCTAAATAGAAACATAATTTTTCACCTTTGTGGATTTGATAAGGATAGATCTGACCAGAATTTTTCCACTTAAGCAACAAGCACTGGCAATTCAAATATGCCTGTCTTGTGACTGAATCTGCCTCTTCAGTCACTGGTGAGTGTAAGCCCTTAATAATTAATCATAAATCTAGTCTGACACCTACACTTATACTCATACATTCATTCATTCATTCATTCATGGACTGACTCATTCTTGCATTCATCCACTTACCCATCCACAATAGAACAGGCACAAAAGTTCAACACGCATGAGCAAAATGCATTTGAAAAATCAAAGTAGAAATATAAAAAAAAAGCTGCCTAAACAGAAATGCCATACCTACAATAAAAAATGTAATCAAACATAGCAGAGGGTGGCCATCTTGCAATGATATTGTGCATAATGTATTGTGTTAAAGATCCATCATATCCAGGGCCACTGGAATTCTGCAATTCTGCGGCTGTGGCTTTTTTCACATAATTATGGATATGCTGCATTTACCACATAATCCATCATCTGCTGATTTATAACAGATTTTAACCAAAAAATTGTTTCCAGCTCAAACTGATCAAAAGTTACTAAAATGTGTTCACGCGCAGTGGAAGGCTTTTCGCAAATGTTAACTGATCATCAACTTTGCTTATTTCTGTATTTGGTTGTTAAACTTTTATTAATGAGATGGAATATTTACCCAGACAGTATTACCATGTGTAAAAATTGAAAAGTAATGAAGTTATACTATCAAAAAAAGTGCCACATTATGCCACATAATTTTCCTTTCCTTGCTGCATAACGTAGTCAACACTCCTGCATAATTTGGGGCTCATCTGCCTCATAATTCCAGTAGCCCTGATCATGGCTGCCACATTTAGAAGCAGCATGTTGGCCAACTTAGAAAGGTAAACAATGGAATACTAATCCAAGATACTGCCTCGTTTAGAAGCAATGATCGTGTGGGATCCTGCTCTTTACAGATGAAATGAATAGCAAGTAAGGTTCCCTGTAGCACTGTCTGGGCAGCTGCAATATGCTCTAAAAATAATAATACTAAAAAGAACAAGCATTTGCAATGCAATCAGTATCGCCTTTGGGACCTTATATGTATTTAGCTATGCAGCACATTAGCCCGGGTGCTGAAACATCTACTGTTCTTTAACATGGAGGGAAAGTAAGCACCAAACTGTGTGACATGCCGGGTATGGGAACACATGGAGAGAAATATTGCCTTTCAGCGGGAAATGGTATAGTCCCAAGCTCTGTTTTTAATATAAAATCAGGGCCTTCGCTGGTCATATCACTGAAAATACTGGATTAAAAAAAAATATTATTGTCTACGGGTGCTCCTGGAAGACAATTTCTATGGACTGGAATCTAGAGAATGCTAAAGTGATTCTGGTATTTTACTGACCTCTGCTGGTCGTTTTCTATCAAGAAAGTTAAATAGAGGCAGTTGCCAGAAAAATAAAAAAAAGAGTCCCTCAGCAGAAAGCAATTCTGGTATTTTACTGACCTCTACTGGTCGTTTTCTATCAAGACAGTTAAATAGAGGAAGTTGAACAAGCAGAAAGCAATTCTGGTATTTTACTGACCTCTAATGGTCGTTTTCTATCAAGACAGTTAAATAGAGGCAGTTGAACAGAAAAAAATGTCCCTAAGCAGAAGCAGACAAGTCCTAGGGCTGATCTCCAGAGCCCACAAAGTACATACACATATAAGTATATACTAAAGTATATACAAGAGGTCTCGATTGCTCGACCTAAAAATAGGAGAATTAAAGAAATGAGCCAGAATTTATAAATGTAGAAAATGGAAACTAAAGGACTGACCCACCAGCCATGGCATTGATGTGCACTCATTTTCAGGCAGAGGTGCATATGTGATCAAACAAAATTATGTTGTTCTTAAGGCAATAAGGCCAATGGCCGAACTGGGGTGACCCATTGCTCCATGCCGTTGGCTTCCAAGGATTTCAGGAGTGTAACAATGATACAGAACAATGGAAGAAAATCTATCTGTCTATCTATCTATCCATCCATCCATCCATCCATCCATCCATCCATCCATCCATCCATCCATCCATCCATCTATCCATCTATCTATCTATCTATCTATCTATCTATCTATCTATCTATCTATCTATCTATCTCCCCTCTGGACCTCAACGTGTGCTTGGTGGGTGTCCTGGGTGGCACCTACCTACTTAAAAATTTAAAATAGATTTCCCGGGGAATGGGGTCCCCGGGTCCAAAACAGGCTCAGTCAGGAGGTCCCTTTAAAACTATATTTTGTAGGGACGGGCTTGCTTTTCCTTTCTTTTTTTCTTTCTCTTTTTCTTTTATATAGTCCGACCTCTGTATTTGGTGGGTTGATTTTATATTGATGTATCAATGTGCGGCTTGGACACTGATGATATTTCACCGCTTTTCTCATTGAGACATGTGCCTCCTACTTGCTTGGCCTTTGTTTTTTTTGTCGTTTTGTTTCCAATAAACAGAGGTTACACAAAAAAAAAAAAAAAGACTGCCCCAGGGGATGGGGTACCTGGGCCACACAACCTCCTCCCCTTTTTCATTATATTTGGCCACAGGGTATGGGGTCCCTGGGCCTAATAAGGCACGGGGAGGAGGGCCAGGGAAGTCCCCTTCCCTGGTAAATATGGATCGGCCCCAGGAATGGGGTCCCCTGGACCTATGAAGACTCGTGGAGGGGGCCACACAGCCCCTCCCCTTTTTTATTATATTTGGCCCCAGGGGATGGGGTTCCTAGCCCTAATCAGGAAACACAGAGGGGGCCATGGAGCTCCCCTCCCCTGGTAAATAAGGATCGGCCCCAGAGATGGGGTTCCCCGGACCTATGAAGACTGGTGGGGAGGCAGGGGCCACACAGTCCCCTCCACTTTTTATTATATTTGGCCCCGGGGGATGGGTCCCTGAGACCGAATAAGGCTCAGGAAGGGGGCTGCATGCCCTCCTCCCCTGTTGAATTGTATTTGGCCCCAGGGACAGGGTCCCCTGGTGGCAGGCCCACGTTATAGTTAGGTGAATATGTTGGTGAACTAAAAAACACAGAAATTCACCAGTTATCGTTATCAGAGCTAGCTATAATTGGCGCCCTCGCCATGCACTGCTTATGACCTCACATATTACACCACTCATAACATGTTCTTTGACATCATTTATGACAATCCAAGATACTGCCTCGTTTAGAAGCAATGATCGTGTGGGATCCTGCTCTTTACAGATGAAATGAATAGCAAGTAAGGTTCCCTGTAGCACTGTCTGGGCAGCTGCAATATGCTCTAAAAATAATAATACTAAAAAGAACAAGCATTTGCAATGCAATCTGTATCGCCTTTGGGACCTTATATGTATTTAGCTATGCAGCACATTAGCCCGGGTGCTGAAACATCTACTGTTCTTTAACATGGAGGGAAAGTAAGCACCAAACTGTGTGACATGCCAGGTATGGGAACACATGGAGAGAAATATTGCCTTTCAGCGGGAAATGGTATAGTCCCAAGCTCTGTTTTTAATATAAAATCAGGGCCTTCGCTGGTCATATCACTGAAAATACTGGATTTAAAAAAAATATTATTGTCTACGGGTGCTCCTGGAAGACAATTTCTATGGACTGGAATCTAGAGAATGCTAAAGTGATTCTGGTATTTTACTGACCTCTGCTGGTCGTTTTCTATCAAGAAAGTTAAATAGAGGCAGTTGCCAGAAAAATAAAAAAAGAAAGTCCCTCAGCAGAAAGCAATTCTGGTATTTTACTGACCTCTACTGGTCGTTTTCTATCAAGACAGTTAAATAGAGGAAGTTGAACAAGCAGAAAGCAATTCTGGTATTTTACTGACCTCTAATGGTCGTTTTCTATCAAGACAGTTAAATAGAGGCAGTTGAGCAGAAAAAAATGTCCCTAAGCAGAAGCAGACAAGTCCTAGGGCTGATCTCCAGAGCCCACAAAGTACATACACATATAAGTATATACTAAAGTATATACAAGAGGTCTCGATTCCTCGACCTAAAAATAGGAGAATTACAGAAATGAGCCAGAATTTATAAATGTAGAAAATGGAAACTAAAGGACTGACCCACCAGCCATGGCATTGATGTGCACTCATTTTCAGGCAGAGGTGCATATGTGATCAAACAAAATTATGTTGTTCTTAAGGCAATAAGGCCAATGGCCGAACTGGGGTGACCCATTGCTCCATGCTGTTGGCTTCCAAGGATTTCAGGAGTGTAACAATGATACAGAACAATGGAAGAAAATCTATCTATATATCTATCTATCTATCTATCTATCTATCTATCTATCTATCTATCTATCTATCTATCCATCCATCTATCTATCTATCTATCTATCTATCTATCTATCTATCTCCCCTCTGGCCCTCAATGTGTGCTTGGTGGGTGTCATGGGTGGCACCTACCTACTTAAAAATGTAAAATAGATTTCCCGGGGGATGGGGTCCCCGGGTCCAAAACAGGCTCAGTCAGGAGGTCCCTTTAAAACTATATTTTGTAGGGACTGGCTTGCTTTTCCTTTCTTTTATTTTTTCTCTTTTTCTTTTATATAGTCCGACCTCTGTATTTGGTGGGTTGATTTTATATTGATGTATCAATGTGCGGCTTGGACACTGATGATATTTCACCGCTTTTCTCATTGAGACATGTGCCTCCTACTTGCTTGGCCTTTGTTTTTTTTGTCGTTTTGTTTCCAATAAACAGAGGTTACACAAAAAAAAAAAAAAAAGACTGCCCCAGGGGATGGGGTACCTGGGCCACACAACCTCCTCCCCTTTTTCATTATATTTGGCCACAGGGTATGGGGTCCCTGGGCCTAATAAGGCACGGGGAGGAGGGCCAGGGAAGTCCCCTTCCCTGGTAAATATGGATCGGCCCCAGGAATGGGGTCCCCTGGACCTATGAAGACTCGTGGAGGGGGGCCACACAGCCCCTCCCCTTTTTTATTATATTTGGCCCCAGGGGATTGGGTCCCTAGCCCTAATCAGGAAACACAGAGGGGGCCATGGAGCTCCCCTCCCCTGGTAAATAAGGATCGGCCCCAGAGATGGGGTTCCCCGGACCTATAAAGACTGGTGGGGAGGCAGGGGCCACACAGTCCCCTCCACTTTTTTATTATATTTGGCCCCGGGGGATGGGTCCCTGAGACCGAATAAGGCTCAGGAAGGGGGCTGCATGCCCTCCTCCCCTGTTTAATTGTATTTGGCCCCAGGGACAGGGTCCCCCTGGTGGCAGGCCCACGTTATAGTTAGGTGAATATGTTGGTGAACTAAAAAAACACAGAAATTCACCAGTTATCGTTATCAGAGCTAGCTATAATTGGCGCCCTCGCCTTGCACTGCTTATGACCTCACATATTACACCACTCATAACATGTTCTTTGACATCATTTATGACATTACTGATAACATCTCAAATGACATAATTTAGGGCTAGGGTCAGTGCCTTGGACGAGGTATTTTGCTTCAGGGTGCTGTGCTAGAAGTACGTCGCCCTGAAGAGGGACCAACTCTATGTGCCTTCATTGATCTGATGGCGGCTTTTGACCTGGTCCTGAGGGAGAACCCTTGGGCAGTACTGGAGGATAATGGCATCCCGGAGAATCTCTTAGAGATATTAAAAACATTACACTCTGAAACATATGCACAGGTCAGGTGGAACGCAGTAGGATACCTCACACCCAGGATATGTATTAATCGTGGTGTCAGGCAAGGTTGTGTGCTGGCGCCGACTCTTTTTAGCTTATATAATAATGGAGCAGTAAAATGGTTAGCGCACTGTAATCATGATGCACCAAAAACGGCAGGCATGTGTGTTCCCATTTTAATGTTTGCTGATGACAGCTTTTAATCTCTCGAAGCTCGCGTGGGCTTCAGCTGCTGCTAGACCAGTTCTCGTCCTTTTGCTGCTCAAGGGGCCTTGAGATAAACCTAGAGAAATCAAAATTCATGGTTTTAAATCCTCACCATTCATTTAAGGGTAAGTTGAGGATTGAGGGGGTCCCTATGGAGCAAGTAAAATGTTTTGATTATTTGGGAATGAGGCTCACTGACAATATGTCATGGGACCAACAACTAGGGAAAAGTAAAACGACTTTGCTCCAAAGCGCAATGGCCGTTGGGAAGAAATATAAGGCCACTTCCAGTGGGGCAGTGTCCCCGGCCCTGGAAGTTTACAGGGCCATGGCCCTTTCAGCGGCTGATAATGGCGCTGAACTCTGGGGATGGACAGACGCAGCCCCACTAAGGAGTGCAGAAAACCAATTTGTTAGGTCTCTTTTTAACCTCCCTAGAAGCACCCCTTTAATTCCATTACAATTTAATCTAGGAATTAAAAGAACAGAACATGTGCTCTTATGAAAACTCTTAACGTTCTAAATTCGCACCTGGTCTACCCCTGAATTAGCCACCTATAGGAAGTCCTTAGAGGAAATTATCAGGTTCGACAATAAGATCCAAATCTCCTGGTTAAGGAAAATAAAAGTATTATGCGAAAGGCTCAGGATGGAAGAGGTGTAGTTACATCCTGAGACAATGACTAAGGGTATTATAGTCACATTAAAAAGTGTTTTTGGGAAACCAAACTGGAACAACTATGGAAAGATCAAAAAGTGGGGAGCCTAACTGACAACTTCCTGACTCACAAATGTAGCCCTTAATTCGAGCCCTAACTTGATAGAATATCACCCTCCTAGGCTAAAACACTGTATATAAAATTTAGGTTTGGTATCTTACCACTTAATTCTTTCACATCTATGTCGAATAAAAATGGATTGTATACCTCCAACTGTCCCTTTTGTTCGCAGACGGAAGAATCTATTGGCCACTTTTTGTTCTTCTGTTACAATATACCACATAAGAAATGGATTGTCCCAGTGTGTAAACTGTTGGGCATTGCCCATTACTGGGATGCATCCAGAATCTTTAGATGCAAAACAAAGGAGGTAATTGTGTTTAGTGTGTCTCATTTTTTAGTATGGGCTTGGAGAATTCGAACCTGCAAGTTAAAGTTGATACTTTAGTGGACTGTCTGTACGTACAAGTCACCAATAAGTAAAATCGTACTTGCATTCTATATTGATACAAAACTCTATCACACTATTGGTGCAAGCCAGTATTGATTAGTAAATTCAAATGTAGGTTGTGCAGCATGCCCTGCATAAATTGTTAGGGGTATGAAAACTGAATCAAGTATTAATATGGGGCACAGAGGCAAATGATCTATACTCGTATGACAGAACACAGAGCCTGTGAACTAGCTATTTTATCTTGGTGTAATAATGTGTAGTTTTAGACTTAACTAGTAGGGCTCTGGTTGCATGAACGAAAAGGCTCTTAGCTGTGACTTCTGGAATCCTAAAGGATATTTCTGGTGTTTTTAGTACTCAAGGGATTTTATTAGAAAAGTACTTTTAAACTTTGAATTGCTTTTATTCTCAACCCTAGAAGTAGTCTATTTAAAAGAATCATGTGTATTAGAGTAAAGACATCCATGGACTTGTTATCCAATATGGTGGTCCCCTCAAGTTTAACTGATGTTCCCTTGAGGCTAATGCTGTGCACTTTTTTTTTTAACTTATTGCCAAGTTATAGGATATCAAATACGATCAAATGGGTGTCTAATGTGCATATGACTGTAAGTTTATGATGATCATATTTCTTTTTTATGTATCGAATGTATTCATTTATTGCACTTTCACTTTTATGGTCATTTGACCGAAATAAGATACTTTTGACATGACATCATTGATGACATCACTGATGACATCATCCAAGCTTCTTTTGTATACATTATTCTATAAACTAGTATGGCATTAGAGGCCTGAAAGTAAGTACAAAATAGCTTAGAATAATATGAAGCATCATTAATGCCATCAGAGATACAACTCCTTTAGATCTAGTGAGCATGTTTTATTGACCGTATACCATACAATTCACGGGTAGCCTAGTTCACATTAACGATCAACCACAGATAAATGGGAAACCATCATTGCACACACTGTTCAATATGTATACAACTGTTCAGAGAAAGCCAAGTTCCTCAGTATAATCAACATCTTTTCCCAAATTAATGCCCTACCATGGACTGCTTTTATGTGTGAGAAATGAAGTTGATACGAATAGAAAAATGGGTACTGCAAACTAAATAAAAAATAACACACTTGTTGGATGATGTAATCAGTGATGTCATCAATGATCTCATTTGAGATGTCATCAGTGATGTCATAAATGATGCCATAGAGCATGTTGTGAGTGATGTAATATGTGAGGTCATGAGCAGTGCATGGCGGGGGCAAGTTATAGTTAGCTCTGCTAGCTATAACTAGTCAATTTTTGTGTTTTTTGAGTTCAAAATGTAAATATTGTCACTGACATATTCCACTAACTATAACATTACTTTAAACTTTGTTTTTTGGGTGAATTTCCAATTTAAAAAAAAACAAAAACATCCATTTATCACACCTAACTATAATTTTACTTTAACCTTTGTTTTTTTCAGTGTATTTTGAAGGTTTTTTTATTGTAAAGTAGGATATTGTTACTATACCTGACTATAACGTCACTAATCCTTTGTTTTTCTGTGAAATTTCAGGATTCTGTAATTTAAAGTATACAATATTACCCTTTCCACCGGCATGCGGGTATCTGAGACCTTGCTGTGCACAGCCTTTGGCCGTGGGCGGCATGGGTTGTCTGCATTATCTGGTCTCGGCCACGAAAAGCATCCTATCTCGTGGCACCCAACACACCACTGTGCACTGCATTGGAGTGGCTGCAGGGCATGGCCTGCCCCGAGGGACACCCACACCATCTGTTTTAAAAAAATAGTTTTTCAATCCAGTTGCACTCTTGTGGGTGTAAAAGGGTTGCGCTGGCTCCTGTGAGAGTCCTGCAGGATTGCAGTAACCCCCCAATTAAAAAATATATATAATTGGTTCCGCAGTGGTCTCGCTGGGATCAACCCCCACAAGATATACGACATCACGGTACCCTGGTGTAATTCCATTCAGCCATTTTGGCAGTAGCGCTGTTTAAAAAAAACCTACGGAAACTGTATGGGGAGTTTGCATTTTGGGACCCCCTCCCCTGTATTTTCTCGGCCCTCGCTTCATGGATCACCCAAATCATTTCAGGAAGAAGAGGTGGATGAATGTTTTTTTGGAAAATTTTGTGAAGAATGAGTAGAAGCTTTCCCACAAGGCAATAATCAGACACAGTCATGAAATTATAAATATGTACAACGCTGCATTTGGCAAAACAATACACAATACATCTTAGGGGGCCTAACATGGATTCTAACAGCGCAAATATTCAAGCCTCAAGATTTGTCTAAGAAGGTAGCCATCATCATAATCCTTCACTAGTGCAGTGATCTGTGACCTTCCATGTAACTAAATAGCTGTCTACAAGCTTAAACACAGAGTAATGAAAATCCACAATTCAAGGCCTATTGGCTTGTACAAATGTTTTTCCCAATAAATAACTTGGTCTTATTTGTCTTAACTTTTCATAATAAACAGATCAACCTATGACGTGTGATATAACTTTTCCTAATAATCCAATAAAGCTTTTAGCCTTTAATATTGTCTTGTCACCATACTCTGCTCAGACTTACTGTATGGTGCATAAGCTGGCAACCATCAGGAATACAGTCATAAAATTTCAAATGAGTACAAAATGACTGTTGGCAAAAAAATATGTAACTCCTCCCAAAATGGCCCAAAAAGGATTATCGCATCGTGAATCTTGAACCTACAGGATTGTCAGAGGGGCTGACCAACACCAAAACCCTAAGATAGTTCAGTAATCTGTGAGGTTCCATGTAACAAAACACTTGCCTACAGCCTTTTACATATTATAATAAGAATACACACTTAAAAGTGTGTTACATTAACATATAATTTTCACAATACGTAGTTTAGGCCTAATGCCTTTGCCATACCACTTCATAATAAAACAGTGCAGACATATAGGGGCAGATTTACAAGCCCCTTGCGCCACTTTTGCGTCACTTTTCCCATGTTAAAAATGACGCAAAAGTGGCGCAAGGGGCTTGTAAATAAGCCCCATAGTTTCTAACATAACCTTCCCTGGTGAACCAACTCAGATCTAAGCCATTATAATTGTCTTGGCATAATAACTAAATCATGTCTACTGCATTGTACATACTCAAATCAATCAAATCAAATCAAGCTTTATTCGACTATTTGTGAAATAATCATAAAAGCACATTAACCCCTTGTGGGCGCGGCCGATTTTCGCCCTGTGCGGGGCGTTTCATTGAGTGGGCGGGTTCATGACGAGCTCAGCTCGTCATGCGCACACGAGCACCGCGCAGCATGACGAGCTGAGCTCGTCATGAGCATAGAAAGGGTTAAAAATCAGTTAAAAATAACATGTTAAAAGGAAGTACATTAACCGGGAAAACTGAGTAAACAACAGCATATAAGGACTAATAGTTATACAATTTAAAACAGATGATCACATAGAGATGGCCTTTCTACAGGAAAAAACAGACTTTAAAAACGTAGAGACAGATAAAATTACAAGTTCTTCCCCAAGAGATTGCATGACCACAAATGCAGGACGACCTTGTCGCAGACCAATTGATCTAAGCACCGGGAGTATCCATCTTTTCCTCTGTACTTGATAAAATTTACAGAAAAATAAAACATGCATAGTGGTCTGTGCTGATAACTCATCACATGGACATCGATTTAACTGTCTAGACCAGTCATTTCTGACTGGGAAGCTGAGTGATCTGTGAATGATGCTCAACCTAAAGTGAGTGAGCAAAAATCTTTCGTAATCAGAAGTAACCAGTTTTAAATAGGGCTGCATCTTGGGAGTAGTCAGGGTATGTTGGTGGGCAAGCACTGTAATTTTAGTAATCTCTTGATTAAATCTAAAGTTTTCAACAAAGTGGAGACAGCTATGTTTATAAACTTTCCTATTTACATTGATCATGGTGGTAGGGTTATCAAAATATTCCTGATGGCCTAATTTACACAAAAAATCTCTAACATATTTCAGCCATCCTATATGAAGGACCCCAGCTAACCCACAACAGTCACTAATCGTTTGGCGATTTAAAGTAGTCTTCTCTGAAGTCCATATACGGTACCAGAGAAGAATTGGTTGGATGCAAATAACATCCGCTATATGTGGTAAACCAAGTTCCATGTGACAATTAAAAGTAGAAACACTCTCCGGGACGGCCAGCAAAAATCTGAGAAATCTATTTTCAGCCGTCTGGAGGGCAGTCACGTCAGCATAACCCCAAATGCCCGCCCCGTAGGTCGCAATAGCAACGCATTTGGCTTTATATATTTGAAGTAATTCTGGGGCAGGGCGTTTACCCAATTTCCTACTGAAATTAATCAGGGCTGCCAGGGCCTTTGAAAATAACAATTTCCTTAACTGGACAGCCTGGGACCATGTGCCAGTACGATCGAATAAGACCCCCAGATAGGAGAAGGTGTTAGAGCATTCTAGACGGTTCTTCTCTAGGAAGAACGTACAGCTATTCTTACTCCCTGATCCGCATTTTTCAAATAAAAGTTTTGGAGGTGTTAACTGAGAGGCCCAAGTTAGACATAAAGTTGGCAAAGCTAGATATAACTTTCTGTAGGCTGATCGGGGTGCGGGCCATAAGGACCGCATCATCTGCATACAGGAGCGCAGGAAGTGAGCGCTTCCCCACCAATGGTAGGACCTGGCACTCGTCTGTCAAAACCTTTCCTAAATTGTTGATATACAGAGTAAATAGGAAAGGTGCCAGGACGCAACCTTGTCTCACTCCTCTTCCAATGGTAAAGGAATCAGTGCACTCACCCCCTGCCCCATAGCGAACCCTGGCCCTGGCCCTAATATAAAATTGTCTCATAAAGGAGATAAGAGAGGTATCCACTCCCATACTCTCCAAAGTCAGCCAGAGTTTATCGTGGATAACGCAGTCGAAGGCCGCAGTTAGGTCCACGAAAGCCAGATAAAGGTTACCCCTTTTGGCCTTGGTGTGTTTGCCAATTATTAGGTCCATATTTAAACATTGATCTAAAGTTCGGAAACCCTTGCGAAAGCTGTATTGGATATCACTAATTATTAGATGGTCATCTGCCCAGTCCTGTAGTCGGACTAAAAGAACTCTCCCAATTACTTTGACTGTTGAGTCCAATAACGAAATTGGCCTGTAACATGCGGGGTTGTGCCTATCCCCTTTTTTAAAAATGGGGACCAGAATTGATTCACTCCAAGTTGGGAGGAAACCAAGCGAACTGCATGCATTAATTACCTGAGTTAAAATGGGTCCCCAGAACTCAATATTATGTTTAAAAAGGACCACGGGTATACCATCTGGCACAGGGGCCTTACCCCCCTTACTCAATGTAATCGCCTCCATTATTTCACTTAGTTCAAATTGGAGATGCGAATGGGGAATTATAAACTGGGGTTCTTCCCTGTCCCCTACCTGTTCGCTACTAATTGGTTCAGGGCCAGGTTTATTGTAAAGCTTGGAAAAGTGCTCAACCCATTCGCCCCTCGTTATTGCTATCTCTATAGTTGCCCTCTCCGGGTCTACTAAAAAGGGGGCATTAACCGCGTTCCGGAATGCTGAGGAATCTCTCAGTTCTGACGCTTCACGAAAGGATTTCCATGCTTCATCCTTTAAGAGTTTTTTCTTTAATTTAAGTGTGCGGCGATACTCCCTTCTAGCTTCTTTTATTTCTTGCTGATTTTTGACAGCTCTATGGAGGGCACGTTTGAGAATGGCATGAGCTTTCGAGCAACAGGAATCAAACCATCCCCTCTTTTGCGGGAGTCTATTTCTTGATTTTATATGGAGGGCGTTGCTAACGAACTCTGCAATTTCAGTAAAACCCTCCACAATATCTTTCTGGGGGTTGCCAACACCTAGACACTTATTAATAGCGTCACTGCAGTTTGTAATAACCTTGCTCATAAATAAGTCTGGGTCAAGTTTTTTCCAGCGCAAGGCATAGCCATTTTGTCTGACCAGGGTGATGTCCGCAGCGGGAAGGGTGGTAGGAACCATCCTGCTGACCAACTTACGGTCAACCTTGACACTTATGCTCTGGGCAAAATGATCACTAAGAGAGATATCATGGGTGTGAAAATCCACTAATCTGGAGGCATGTCTTGCTGAGATTAAAATAAAATCTATTGTAGAAAACGTCCCTCAACCATTAAAAGTCGGACTAAAAGGGATCGGCGAACTACATAAGTTATTTCCAAAACCCAAGTCCTCTGTAAACATTATTTCGTTTGTCAAATCTCCCTGGGTGGAGTGATTAAAATGGGGAAAGCTTGGGTCTTTATCATACTCAAAACCACAAACCCCGTTATCCTCCTGATGACATAAGGTGATGTTAAAATCTCCCCCCCAAATAATGAGCAAGTCCTTTGAGGTAGCTGACTGTAACTTGTTAATGTGGGAAGTTATTACCCTCAATATACCAACTAGGTCTTCACGTGGCGCATTGTTGTAAAAATGAACTAATACAATGCCAGTTATTTTATCCACATCAGCCACCAATATTTGGACATAGCGATTGACCACCAGAGTTGCAGTAACCCCGAAGTTTAAGCTATTTGAAACATAGATACACAACCCCCCCATAGCTCTCCCATGGGTTGATGCTACCGCAGGCGTATGAAATGTTTTGAAGCCATTAATGTGGATGGGGTCAATCAACCAGGTCTCTTGTAGACAAAATACTTCAAAACCAGTGACAACCTCTGACCACAATGGGTTCACAATCTTCGCCTTTAGACCTGCAATGTTCCAAAACATAAAATGCCAGGAGATATCCTTCTTAATTCCATTTACAACATGGGTACTATTTCCAAGGGGAGAAACAATGGGGACAGCAGGAGGGATAGTTAAGCTGTCAGCTAAAATATGTACAGGGGGGGCAACCGAAGGCAGAATGTTACTCCTAATCTCAGATCCTACAGTCTCTATTGGAAGATAATTACTGTACCCCTGGTAAGCTATTGGGCTAGGGTCTAATGCTAATGGGGTGCAAACAGAGGCTTTAACAGGGCCCTTCTCCCTAACTCCTGGTACCAGAGTACCTGCATTTATAAAGGCTCTCCCACTTAACACATCCTCACTTAGGGGGGTGATAGAGCATCAATCCACCTGATCTAGGCGGGAGAAGAGGTCAAAACGGTTATGGACTGGGACATTGTACATAGGAGAAGGATTCAGTGGGTGTGCCCCGTTATGAGGATTTAAATAGTTGGGGCGAGGCAATTGATAGAAAAACCCTAGGGGGATCACATTAATCTCACGATTTGAAATGGAGTGGGTACCTGCCCTGGTCAGAATATGATGTATCAGATGTGGGGATTTGAAGGTCAGAATCACGCAGTCCCCTGGTAATGACTTCTGGCCTTTCCCTAACCAACTGACACGTCTGACCATTTTAAAATTTGAAAAGAGACTATCTAAAGACCCAATTTTAGAACCCAACCAAGATAATGATTTGTTCCTGAGTGACTCCCAGGATTCTACTACCCCAGCTGATAAAACGGGGACATTAGCTAAAATGACCGTGTACGGAGTCTCGGCTGGTGGTAGATCCAAGACTATCGTGGACGGGTCGAATACATGATTATAGATGGGGGCTAATGTAGAAGGAATTGAGGAATTAGAGGTTCCTTGAAAGGTTAAAGATTGATGGCCTGCATTGTAAATACTCTTTTCCTCAGGGCAACCATCAGGCACGCAGTCATACAATTAAAAATGTATACAAAATTACAGCTGCCAAAACAAAATACTTTTTCTTCTAGCAGGGGTTAACACTGATTGTCACAAAGAACATCTTTAACCCTTAAGGTTTGTCAGTGTGGGTTGCCAACAACCCTTGCTCATTACGGTAATCTGTATAACAAAATATCTGTCTATAGTCTTTAACACTGTGCACCAACAATGCAACCTTAAAGATAAAGACTTCAAAATTAATAAATAAATAAATAAATAAAGACCTATTGACCTTAATATATGCTTATTAGAATATGTGTCTGTGTAGGAAAGTGGGTTTCTATTGCAGTAACCCCCCCACTTTTTGCCTGATAACTGATGCACTTTTCCTTGGTGTGCCCTGGGTCCCTGCCAATCAGGTACCCAGGGCCTGTGTTCCTTCCCTAAAAACTGTACTAAAGCCTAAACCCAATTGGCATCTCTGGTCACAGGTAAGCCCCTGGTAAATGGTACCCTAGGTACCCAGGGCACTGTGACCAGAGAAGGCCCCTAAGGGCTGCAGCACTTATTGTGCCACCCTTAGAGGCCCTGTACCCTGACACACACACCCTGCCTTTGCAGGCTGAGTGTCTTGGTGCAGAACTAAACAGAGAGTCGACATGGCACACATCCCTGTGTGCCATGCCCACTAAACACACTGCCCTGGCATACCTCAGTCACCCCTCTAGCTGGGTGCACTATGCCAGTGGTGTGGGCACAGGTGCATGAGCCCTGTGCCCCTACAGTACCCAGGGCCATTCCTGGGTACTGTAAGTGCAGTGATGCCATTAAGAGTATATGGTGCTGGGAGGTTGTCATTACGAACTCCACAGCACCATAATGGCTACACTGAAGACTGAGAAGTTTGGTATCAAACTTCTCAGCACATTAAACCCACACTGATGCCAGTGTGGGATTTAATGTAAAATGCACGACAGAGGGCAACTTAGAGTTGCCCCCTGAACCTAACCTACAATCCACGTCTTGTCTGAGGGGCTGCCCCGGCTGCCACACAGCAGACATGTTGCTGGACCCCTGGGTGGAGAGCCATCCACTCTCCTGGGCCTGCAACAATGCACATCCTGGGCGAGGTGCTAGGTCTCCTCCCCAGGATGGGCAGGGGAAGCTTCAAAGGCATGCCGCCTTTGTGAGCTTCTCCAGGCCACTTGCTGTACTCAGCAACTGGCCCCCACCGGTTCTGACCCCCTCTCTGGCGGGAAGACTGGCGGGAAACCCCAAGGGAGGAAAGGGGATGTGCCAGCCTCTGCCAACCCCACCCCTCAGGTGGCGGAGGCGAGGTGAAGCACAACTCCGGGCTCTCGCCATCTTGAAGATGGGGAGCCCTACCCAATCAGGACTAGGCTACTGCCCCCTCCCACAGGAGAGGGGCAGGATAGGGGTGTACCCACCCCAGGGAAGGGACCCATTGGTCCCTGCCCTTTACCTACCTGTAACGCCCCTAAATTTAGTATTTAGGGGCACCCTGAACCTTCCTTCCTCAGATCCAGCAACAACAAGAAAAGGACGAAGAAGAAGAAGAAGGACGAGAAGCCGTGCAGAGCTAACAAGAGGACGACGCCCACTGACTTGGCCCCAGCCCTACAGGCCTGTCTCCCCTCGAACCTGCTCCTGCAAAACCCCGGCGTGTCCAGCGGCCAGCAACCTCAAAAACCCCGGAGGACCTGCCTGCCTTCACTTTCCAAGCTGTTTCTCCCGTGAACACCGGACGTGTTTGACCTGCAGCTTCTGGTGCCAGCCAGGAACCGCGAATCCCGCACACTCTGCACCAGCCGAATCCGGCCCGAGCTCAAGTGGGCAAATACCCAGAGGAGGTCCCCCCGGCGATCCTGACCCGAGATCCGGCGACCCCTGACCTGCCTCAAGCCTCCTGACGACGCCTGCAGCCTCAATCCAGAGGACCCCCCTACCACGACCAGAGCGGGTAAGAAAATCCGACGTCCCAAGGCACCCCTGCACCCGACGCCCCACGGCCTTGTGTGCCCCAACCAACGGTGCCTAACCAACCCTCTACATCCCAACTTACCCCTCGAATTGGTGGTTGCTCCTGGAAGGTCCTCGTCCCCGAGCCTGCAGTGTTTCTTTGTCCCAGAGAATCTCCATTGAAATCAACAGGGCACCCGACCTCAAAACAGCACCCTGCACCCGGCCGCCCTAGTGCCGCTGAGGGTGCCCCTTTGGTGCTAACTTGGTCCCCAACGTGCCCTGAGCTTAACCCTAGGAGCTTTGCTCCCACAACCCCGTGGCCTGCTTGCCAGCAGCCACCAACCGGAGTCCCCCTATCCTCCATAGGATAACATTGGGCCTCAACACTCTGCACCCGGCCGCCCTAGTGCCGCTGACGGTGCAACAACAGTGCATCACTGACCCTGGGAGACCCCTGAGTCTAACCCCAGAACCCTAACTCAAAAGACCGATTACTTACCTCAAAACCGATAACTCGTTTTTCCTCATAGGATAACATTGACACTTTTTCTCCCAAAAAGTTTCTAAGTGTCGACTTTTGAAAACTAAGAATATTCCTTAAAAATCGCACAAATAACCTAACCGAATTTTCTCAACTGTTTGCAGGAAAGGTCCCAGTGCTGAACCTAGGTGTCCAACACTGAGTAAGAAAAGTAACTAAAAAGTAACTTGCCTGTGAATTGAATTTCCTTCCATAGGATAACATTGGGGGTTCTTTGTGGAAAAGTTTCCAAGTGTCAACTTTTGAAATACAAGATTACTTACCTGTTTTAAGTAAATGTCCCAGTGCTGAATCTAGGAGTCCAGCACTGGATTACAAAAGTAACTAAAAAGTAACTTACCTGTGAATTGAATTTCCTTCCATAGGATAACATTGGTGATTCTATGTGAAAAAGTCTCTGTGTCGATTTTGCAAACTTACAAATATTCGTTAAAATCGCCTGTATAACAAAAACACATTCTTTCAACTGTTTACAGGAGATGCACCAGTGCTGGATCCAGGATCCAACACTGAGTTAGAAAAAGTAACAATAACCCCACTTACCTTCTAAGTGAATTTCCTCCCATAGGATAACATTGGTGATTCTATGTGAAAAAGTTTCTAAGTGTCAACTTTTAAAATACAATAATATTCCTTAAAAATCACAACTGTAACCAAAACGTTTTTACTCAACTCTTTACAGGAGATGTCCCAGGACTGAATCTAGGATCCAGTCCTGTGGTAAGAAAAGTAATCCAAAAAGTAATCTATTGCATTTAACTAGAAATTCCCATTGAGCTCAATGTATTATTGTGTTTGAAATTGTGTTGCCTATTGCAACAACTGTAACTATTGTATTCAAAAGTCTATTGCCTATTTGAAAAGTATTTAACTAAAGTAACTCATTCTGAGAAAGTATATTTTGATACCTATTGTTGGTTCTAAAATAAAACAACTATATATTTTGATACAAAGCCATTGGCCTAGAGTTCAGTTCTTGAGTGTGTGAGACCATTTGCTGACTGAGTGTGTACAACAAATGCTTTACACTGTCCTCTGATACTGCCTTACTGCTCGACCAAGCTACCACTTTAGAGAGTAAGGTTATATCTAACTTTAGCCTCTGCCAAACCTCTGGGGACTGTGGACTCTGTGCATACTGTACCTATTTGGGAACAGTATATACAGAGCCACTTTCTTACAGTCAGGTCTACTGCCTTTGTCATAACATTACACAACAAATAGATCAGACCTCTGGCACCAAACATAGCTTTTGTCAGTGAAAGAATCAGGCCTCTAGCTTTTATCAATGGTTAACCCACATAATCAACTCAGGCCGTATTCAGCTTATACATCTCTATAAAGCAGCCATCAGGCTTTCAGTTAGAAAATAATAATATATACAAAATTACAGTCAGCAGATAAACATTCCTCTTAAGAAAGCCTAACAAGGATTACCAGAGTTCAAATCTTCTGCCTTCAGGATTTATCGGTGAGGGTACCCAACACACAAACCCTTCCCTACTTTGGTAATCTGTGAGATTCCTTGTAACAAATTACCTCTTTACAGGCTTGAACACAATGTAGAACAATCCACTGTTAAATACCTATTGGCTTTAACATACGCTATTCACAATAAATACACCAGACATGCTGCCTCTGTTGTAACTTCAAAAAATTAACTGATCAGGTCTATTGCCTGGCGCCATAACCAACTCTGTCCTGCTGTACTAAGCATAATCTTTCCCACATGGCAAAAAAATGTAACACAAGCACTCTTTTTCAGCAGACACACACAACATGTCCCTAATCAAAAATGCTGTATTTAAGAGAATCAACAGGTAGGCGGAGCCAAAGGCCTTCTTTTAGTAGTGCTTCTGGATACTTTTTTTCACATAAGATATTGTGACAGCTGCACCGTCACACCAGACCTAAAAATGGTGCATAATGTAGGAAACCATTCCTCAAGAAAAATAAAATTGATGAGTGGCCTACAAATTGTGAAGATTTACAACTGATTCAGAGAGCCATGAAACACCCAAATGTAGGTGAGAGTTTATGATTTGCAAAAGTAATGGAAGTGAGGGCATGTGATTTACATACATTCCTGACTTAGGCCTATTGTTTCTAACCCTCCGCGTACAGAATAGATGCATTGTGAAAATTATGCATGTGTAGGGTTAGGAAAGTAGTGAAGTACACAAAATATATGTTGATGTATTCTGTTTCCTATATTTTTTGATAAAAATAAGTCTATAAAAACTTTGTTCTTCCTGGGAAAATGGAAAATGAGTAACATTAGTACACTGTGTCCCACCCCTACAACTTTCAGCTTTAAAATTTGCAAGTGCTGATAAGTGTGTGAAAAACATTACAGGCCTATGTGAAATGCACCAAATGTATGACTATATGGGTTTCACCATCTGTTATTGTCTTTCAATGATAGTAATGGCAATATCTACATACTTGATGCAGCATGATTTTAAAAATCATAATACATGACATGTTTATACACAGAAGACACAAAAGATTGAAAGTACACATTGCACACGTTAGACAGAGTGACACGTGATACAGAGACAAGCATAGTAGAAGCATCATCAAATCGTGCTTTAAAATGCAAGATAAAGAAAACACATTTATAAGACAGCACTAAGACATATAAATGAGTTGCAATAATGTATTTTATAGGATGAAATTAGAAAAAGGTGCATTTATATGAATGTTGTGGAAATTGTGGTACTAGGGCATTTCTAATGTTAGCCATTTCCATGTAACAATAATTTGTGAAAATTTACACATTCTTTATTTGAATTGATTTAATTTCATTATATTTGATGCAAGTTTAGAGCTCATTTCATTTAAACGTGCAATGCTAACTTAAAGGCCTTCATAAAATGCTTTTTCTCAAGTGCTGACATTTATCCTGAATTATTACAATGGATCGTTCTCAACAAGTAAAATGTTACTTATTTTGTCCCGTACATGTTTTTCCCTGACATTCTGGAATGGTTTTTCAACACTCACAGTGAAATATTCCTGTGGGAATAAAATTTCAGCTATGGCTATAAGTCACAACTTTGTATTTCTTTTCTACCAATGTTAGGCCTGTGTGGACATGTGATAGTATTTCTATCCAAGGGAGGGGCACCGGAACACCATACTTTTTCCTTTCCACTTGTGAGAGGATGCTATGCTGATCTATCTTTGCTTTTGGACTGTTTGACGATGCTACAGTCGGTAGCTGATGGACAGAGACCTCTGCCGAACCATTTCTAATTTTTAAATTTTCCATCATATCTTTAGCACTATGCTAATGGACACACCCCTAATGGACTTTAAATCTCAACTTTTCCATAGGACCTGAGCTGTTAGAACTTTGAACCATCCTTCTGCCTTAAAGGGTAGTGGGACTCTGAAACTCTGCAACGGAATTTTAATAAACATCCTCCAAAGATTTGCTTAAATGTCTGGTGCTTTAATGCAAGCTGTGATATTCTTGACTGATGTTCTTAAGAAATTGCTTATTTTAATGATTTTTGAGTCTTTATTACAATAACCACATTAATCTAAATCTTGTCTGAGTCTATTATTGAGTCCTGTTTGTTCTGCCACTTAAACTGGGCTACTGCACTGATATTTTAAATGTGTTGTACAGAGAATCAGCGAGTCCCATCAGAGTATCAGGTTTTACTTCTTTTGTTCTGTGTTGCGATTGCAGAACTTTTGGTTTGCATAATCCTTACTCAACTTAATTTCTTCAGGAGGTTGGGTCTTCCAGTTGCTATTCTTTATTTTTACAGCATGGTCTTAAGAGTGGTGTACCTAAATTTGATTTCTAACTTGTGAGTTGGCTGTCAATTAATGGTCCTAATTCAACAGCTAACATGGAATTTTGGTCATCCTCATATCGACCCCTCCTATCGGTGGAGAAAAGATTCATCAGAAGATAATTGCCTCTGTAGTAATGGAAACTCGTCAGACTGCTTAATCGTAGAGGACCCAGTAAGGTTGCACTAGAAAAGAGAGTTTTCTTATCATGCTTCACGCTGCAACATACTCATGAGGAACCTAAGACTATAATACTGTGCTTTAGATCTTCACATGTAGATGACTCTTAAAACATACATAACTTTTGTAGTACGTTCTTGCTAATTCATGTATGTGCGATGTATGATGTTTTTTAAGTATAAGTCAATCGAACCATAATGTTTGGGATAAGCATCAAATGAGAAATGGACTGCAGGCCAGAAAGAAAAAGAATATGCCGTTCAAACAGTATATTAACTTTAATCATTGAAGCTGAAAACAAACCTTTAAAATGGATCCAGAGATCTAATTTTAGGTCCGGCATTAGTCAAAACCTTTTGATGTTATTAAAATTATATGTATTTATTACTCATTATAGGAGCTTTCAGCCAGACCTCTTTATCCATTGTTCTGTTGTTGTGCCATTCACATTTTCTTCTGCCAACTACAGCATACTTCATAGGGCAGTGGGTCAGTCCGCTTCAGCTATTTGCTAACTTCACTGTGATTAACGGCATCCTGCTATTTCAGTAAGAGCACGTCCACTCAAAGTTGTTCCCTTCAGTATCAAGCACTACTGTTTCAAAGTGTGTGTTGTGAGGCTTAAAACATATTTTTGCTTTTAACCAATGTTTTCATATTGACAAAGACCCAGTAGCTATTCAAAAATAAAATTTAGCAAAAAGCATTATGTGGTAATGGGTATATTTGTATTTGTGTTTCACTTAGTATGGGATATGTGTATCCATGGATACCCAGTCTCCATGACGAGCTCTTCTTTGGAGTGGGTTCTGATTTAGAATGTATATTGTTGATGTGGAAACTCTGAGAGTCAGTTATCTGGAACTGATGAAGAATGTGGGTGGGGTTTCTTCTGTGGACTAAAACTGGAATTATTTTCATCTATTCTGTGCGAAGCACTTCTAGAAGCGTCCAAGATGGTACCTAATTTAACACATGATAAAACAAAACAAGCATAAACAAAGTCAAAAGGCTGAAAGACAAAGTTAGATCTATTGCCTTTGCCAATTCTTGTTTAGCACTTGAATGTTGTTGCAATTTTTATTTTACCAACCATTCATAAATTTCATTGCTTTAAAAGCTAAAAAAAGGTTATTTGGCAACACAGTTGTACCATCACAGTGAACATTTGAGAACCCTTGAAGGAATTTTCTGGTTTGACAGCACTGTAACAAAACTTTCAAAGGAAGTACAATTTTCACAGCAGAGAAGTAACTGCTTCTCATCCACTATACCCATTTCATTCTTGCTCATTTTCCCATATATTACATTGTCTCCATTTCTGCCCTTGTACACTAAATTCTATTTTATCTCTTCTTCTGTTCCAGGTATTTCTAAAACTATTTGTCAATATTGTGTATACCACCTTTTCCCTAAAAATTCAGCCTCGTTGTGTGTTATTTACATGTTTTTCTGTGAAATATGCTTGCCTCTTGTACCAAGTCAGTTGCCTTTAGGAATTGTATTGTCTATGATATTCATCAAAATTTCCTTCCATCCAGTAAACATGTCTCTACATTCTTTATCATCTCTAGAATGTCCATCCCATCCCATTCATCAGTTTGGTAAACCATTCATGACTTGTCTACGATCTGTCTTCATAATTGCAAAGATCTGGCCCCCATATGTGCCAAAACGTTAATGAGGGAGGTCACATAGTCTCCTTATTTTCTATTTGGTATAGCTCTCTCCAAGCAGCCCATCATTCTTCTTGGTCTCCCTGAAAAACAATCACATTTTTATGGTCTGACCAGGTAGCGCAGCTGTCTCCAGACATTTATGTGAGACTTGCCAGGAAAGGTCCTTTGGCTCCGCCGATATTTTGGGAGCCAGGAGTACATATTTTGATGGGGCAGAATTGTGTACTGCCACTAAAAAGTGCTTGCCCTCCACTCAGCTGTGATCAGTTTTTTTGTACATCCATTTGCCTGAGGTTGAACTTTGAGGGACACACACATGATAATGTAATGCTATTAAAATGTCATAGATAACTAGATAATTTATGGTGCTCTACTTTAGCAGCAACACAGATGGGGGAAGGCAATCATTAATCTATGTGGATATTTAGGCCTGGCTTGACAGTGCAACTGCCACCTGACCTTGACCCTTTACCCTACACCAATATTATTCGACTGGTCTTTGCTTCAAAACAAATACATTCCCATTGCTGTGCTATCTACCTTTAATGCTTCACATTACCATGCAACATTCCTTTAAAGCCAGACCTATTGGCATTGCCAGTGTTTGGTCAAAGTTTGAAGGACATCCAATATGATACCTTTCTTGTTTCTTTTCATTTACCAATCCTCTACTCTCACTAGTTTATTTTCTATAAGGCCTGAAATTGCGTATTGTTGCACCATGCCTAAATTGTAAACCACACATACTCCCTCAGCTTATCTGAATCACTGAATCACATTTATATTTTTCCAATCTTAGCTTTCTGCCTTGCAGTTCTTTTTCTTAAAGATCCACATAGCAGACAAAATTCTTGAAATTAGCATCTGCATCCTTCCTTTCCTCACAATATGTATTCAAACAAAGAAATGATACTAAATCCATAAACATTATCCATAATATCAATGTTAAAGCGATATATAATGTCAATATTCATATCGTCAATGTCGCTTAGGCGCGTCGCGGGGAGCAGCATCACTGTCCCAGACGAGAAGTGGCAAGGAGGGGGTGACATCAGCCAACAAAACGGGGCACCTCTACCCCATTGTGTCCCACAGAAAGAAACCTCACCGGAGCAGGTAGCCTCACTCCAACATGGCGCCCGCTTTGAACAATAATAACCGACAACTCCAGCAACGTAATGCTCCGTGATGCCACTGTCCTGTTCCAATCTGCAATCCAATGCCCCCACCCCTCGGCCCTCACCTCTTTATGCCGGCTGACCCCACAGGGGTGATTTCGCCGCACTGCTCATTTATGGTATGGCTGCGGCTGAAGAGGGTGAGACACTCGAGCATGACCTGCAACGTCCCCCGAGTTAAACAGCGGTCGCTCTTCAGAGGCGGTGAGTGGGGGAGCGGAAAACATCCACCAGCGATCCCAATGGGGGTTTAAAGGACCTGCTAGCGCCCAAATTAATCCCCTACAATAAACTTAGCCAATACTTCTATGCCAGGATCCACCGAGCCTGACCCCAAAATGGTGCCGGCCTAGGTTATTCCACCGGAGAGGTAGGATGTCCCATAAGTCGAGGGGGTACAGATGTTTTACCCGGATTAAAATCACAGCTGTGTAAAGGAACCTCAGAACTTGAGCCAAGCCTTTGGAAGCTGGTCTCTCACTGCTGTTTAGGCCGTAGGGAGTGCCCAAGCCTGCCTGACCCTAGGATGGCGCCTAATGCTGAATTAATTCAAGCCCAGCAAATCGACGAGCCCATTCTCCAAGGGGGAGACATCAGCTTCAGGTTTGCAGGAGAGATGAGTAATGATGGTCGATGGCCAAGCCACACAGAGGGTATAAATACGACAGCACATGGAGTGGTCATCAACCAGACCTCACGCATTTCCCCCACCCTCCACCCCTATCCGGCTCACCCTTCTGGACATTGAATCTGTGAACTTGCCACCGACAGCGGAGACCTAGCACTTTGACCGATGCCCGGTGGAGCTACCTTGATAGCTACAGAGGAGATGAGCTGTGGACTTCCCCCTCAGCCGTCACCTACCCAGCCGGACATTGGGCAGACATTTTTCCTTCGTCTCCCCGCCGCATCTCCCTCCTCGTTTCCCTTTTACCCTTACCCCCCTTACCCTTCCTCGCGCCATTAATCTTGTCTTATATGCTATTTAAATGTTTCGAGCTACCAATGTAACCTGTAACAGATGTAACCTAGAGACCTAGCTATCTGACCGATGCCCGATGGAGCTACCTTGAGAGCTAAAGGGGGGACTGGCTGTGGATTCCCTCCCCAGCCGTCACCTACCCAGTCGGTCATTGGGCAGGCTTTCACTTCGTCTCTCATACCGTCTACCCCTCTTCCTCTCCCTTCTCACTCCCCTCTCCCCTATCCGCTCTATTTGTCTCCCCTTCTCGCTCCTTAATGTGTCGCATATATTTATCTATACCCCCTTACCCTTCTAAGCTCCATTTATTTCGTCTTCTACTCTCTTGAAATGTATTTCTAGTAACTGATGTAACGTGTAACTGATGTAATTTTGTAATTTCTGTGGAATCTTATGTAAAGCGCTCTGATACCTCCGGGTCTAGCCAGCGCTATATAAAACTCTCAAAATAAAAATAAATAAAAAAATAAAAATAAAATAAATTTGTGATGTTATCTGTCACGTCATGTGTAAGGTCATGAGAAGTGAATTTGGTGGGTGAGTTAAGGTTTTCAAGGGGTGCATGTATTATGGTTTTCGAAGCTAAACACAAATCGCCGATTTTAGAGGTTTTTCAATTTTATTAAATAACTATGTCTCTTTAGCTGTACAGTGCACACGTCAAATTCCACTTTATTACAACAGAACTGTGTATGTGATAGGATAACACAGTGCTTACTGTCTTACATAATGCATTTTATGATGAATTGACAGAGGAAAGCAACTCTGAGAATAGTCACAAGGCATACCAATGTGATTTCTTTCAATACATGGAATTAACCCCTTGTATTCTGGTAATGTACCTTTGTTTATAACTACTACAAATTACACTCTAGTATGGCATAAATTATATATGAAGCAATTCAGAGTGTAATATGCTGTTTGTTATTATTAATGATGATGAATAAATACATAGTATATAGTAGTATATACATCTGCATATATGCAATAATACTATGTATATCATATATATGTCATATATTCAATGAACAAAATCAAAGGATAAAGTGAAGTTATGGTTGTCTTTGTTATAATGGTTGTGTTTGTTATAAGACATTAACGTTTGTTAAAAACTCAGAAATTCACTGACAAAACATAGTTGATGTGCAGCAATGGTTACAAATTAAAACTATTTAGTTATGGGTAGAATCAGAATACATAACTTGAACAACAGCCATGCAAACCAGAACTCACACACCAAATGCAACAAGTTATGGTTATGGATTCTGATCCTAACCATAAATTGCGAATTTAAGTGTTTTTAAATTTTTTTATTTTGTACCATAACTTCACTTTTACATTAGTTTTGTTCAGTGAATATCTGTTTTTTTATCATATCCCATACCAAATAGTTCCCTGCACCCAATCCACCATGTGCAGCCAACCCCTTTTCCATGCACAGAGGGGGTTGGCCCTAGGGATCGATCTACAACCAGGCCCTTCTTTCCTTTAAAAAATGTTTTTGGGGATGTGTGGATACAAAATGGGATCTCTGGATCCAGGGCAAGCTTCACCTCCCTCGTGCCATGGGCGCATGCATGTTTCCCTGGCTGGAACTGGATTAGAGGATCTCCACAGATTCTTGAAGGAACCTTAAATCTACTGAGGACCCTCAAATCTACATTGAAGGGCCTTGCAGGGATTCGAAAAACCTTTGAGGATCTGCAGATCCTGCAAGAAAAGTTACATTTTCTTTTCCTTTTAAACAGGTGAATACATTTGAGATTCTCACACAATGATTTGGGGGTCGGGGTGTGCTCACTCTGCCACATTATGTACCCTTTCAAATACATTTTTTGTACTCAGGGCCTGACTCCCCAAATTCTGTAAAGATCTCCACAACATTTTCTTTCAATGTAGCTGCAGCCAATAAGATCGTTTTGGAGGATCCGTTGACCTAGATATATTTAACGGGCTTTAATCTCTTCTTGCCCAGCTTGAGCCCTTCTTTAAGGTGCTAATTTCTCGAAAAATACTGACCTGATTTACGCAAAACTCCAAAAAAGCACTTCCTTGAGTTAAATTCTAACTTTAGGCCAAATGTGGTTTAATTCGAGTCAGCAGTTTTTTTAGTTTCAAAGAGCAAAACTTACCAGAAGAATTAAAATGGGAATTTACACTTTTGGGACCCCCCTGTTTCTTGGCCCCAACTAGACAGATCTGCACAAAACTTGCCATGAAGGACCCAAAGTAGATGATCTTTCATTTTTGTGACGTTTCATGCAAATCTGTTAAACCATGCCATAGCTATTAAGAAAACAAAAAATGGTTTAGAAACTCTGAATCAACCAAAACTACACTGATGCTATCATTGCCACGCTGTGGAAATCTGAAATAATTTCCGTTAGCATAAGCTGAAGCCATCTTGGTTGTGGCATCCATTTTGTTGGCTTATTAATTCTCACGACCTCTGCTGCTCGTCTTTTTCCCTGCCTGTGCTGTCTATTTTAGTTGACTTCCTGACTCAGCTAAAAGCAATGTACTAAGAGTTTGTAGCTGCCAGAACACCTGGTCTCAGACTCAACTCTCAATCATTTACCACTGCCATAAGCATTTCTGCTTCCCCCTCCCACTTTGCTGACCAAGTGGTTATTCATCTGCCCTTGTTTGCTGATAGCTATTTCTAAACTTGTTTCTTCCAATTCTGTCCATATGCTTGCACTGCAAAAAGGCAGTATATAAGGACGCTGGTTTGTGAGTTCAGGGTGCCACCTCCTGCAACACTTGAGAGTGTTGTTGGACGTGGTTCCACTCATGAGTGATTAATAAACTTGTTATTTATTTCCAACTCCAGTGCTGATCTCTATTTTGTTGGTTTTTGAACCCGTGGACAAGAGGGTGACCCTGCACCAGTGTACCCCTAAAAAGGTACATTTCCACAATTGGCGCCCAACGTAGGGCCCCATTGGAGACGCGGCCGTCCGAAGGAGTGGTCTTGATGGAAAATTGAAATCTTACTGAGGAAGCGCACTGCATGAGGAGACCTTTGTCTTTGCAGGCCGACGTGAATTTTCCAGTTTTCCTGATTTGACCCTCCAGGTGATGGCCGGTCTCAACTGGGGTTTTCTTTGGCCAATTTTGCAGTGACCATTAGGTCGACCAGAGATCGGCAGGTGGGAGTTGAAGACTTCTGTTTGGTAAGGTCGCTGAAGCGGCACTTTTGATTTGCTTGGCCAAGATTTTGGTTTGGTTTGATTATTCATTTTTTGTAAAAAGTGAAGGCAGGTAATGTGGGGATTTTTCTCCTTAGGATATTTGTTTGAATGAGTAATATTTTACATATACTTGGAAGAACATGCCTGCACTTAGTAAAATTCGTAAGTGGTGATACGGAGCGCTCTTGAGTGTTCCGCAGGCCAATTGGTAATTCGGTCTCTTCTTGCAAAGGCCTGGGGGTTTTACCCTATCTTGTTTTGGGTGGGTCTGCGGACCCCTGTAATAGGCATGCCTTCTGGAATAAGTATGATTTGGTAAAGACACAGAGTGTTTGCGAACACTCTGCCAGACCAACTGGTAATTCGGCGTATTTTGGAAAAGGTCTGCGGCTAGAGCCTGTCTTCTTAAACATGGAACAGTCTCTGGGCTGCTTAGTTGTCTTGGTGCAGTCTCTGGACTGCTTTTGAGAGCTCTTTTGTTTGTAAATATGATTTACAATTGGTTTGGTTTGAGTGCAGTCTGTGGGCTGCCTTTTGTTTTTGTCCTGTTGTTGATTTGTGGTTTGATTGTGTGTTTGAGTGTCTATGAGATTTGTGGACTGACACCGGTGGTGATGCTTGTGAAGTACTTGTTTGAGTGAGTAGCGACTGTGCTCTTTGTGGAAGGATGGCTTGCCTCAGCAAGCTGTGTTGTGTGTTATGAGTGTGTGGCCCCTTCTTGAAAATGTCTGGAATGAGCTCAATTTGGTTTATTGTCGTCATTGTGTTCTGCAGATGCCATTGGAAGAATTACACTTTAAATTTCGAAGAATAAATAATTAATAATACATAAATAAAAATATGGTTTGATCAGAAATACTAGTAACAATGTACATTCGTTTTGACATAGGAAAATGGCAACTTTTGAAAAATGTAAAGAAGAATGCGTGTTTAAATTAAACAGTGCTGTGTATCTCTGTGCTTAAAAAGACACGTATTTTAAAAGTGCATGTAGGAATGTGCTCTCCCCCTCTATGAAAAAGAAGGGGGGAGAGACCAGAGTGGATGAAGGAGGGTTTGTTTCTGGCAGGCTTGCTCTGGCACTTCGACCTTGGAAGACATTCCGAAGGAGGGGGCCAGAGCGTAGAGAGAGAGGGGAGGCTCTGCTTATTATTTTTGGCAGAAGACCAGGCAGGTTCTATGAAGCCATAAGAGAGAAGGAGGGGCAGCAGCATCTGTGGGCCATGTGCAGCTCCTGACACAGAGATCAGCTCTGCCATGCATACAGAATAATGGTTTCAATTTAAGGTTGCTGTGCCAGGGCCAGATGAGGAGGCAATAAAATAAAGTTTGCATTAATGCGCCATCATGTTAAACAGCACAATAGCTAAAGGAATAGGTAGTTGGTCATTGGATTAATGTTTTCTAGTTAGCTCAATGTGCTTGTACAGCAACATTTACAAAGTGGTACAGTCCAATAGTATTGGACATGGCCTCCTTGGTGTGGTTTCCCCTAGCTATTTACCTCCTACAAGTCTGCCCATGCCCAGCTGCCAAAGGGGGTAAGTATTGTCAACGGGAGGTCACCTGCTTAGGTTACCTACTGTCGAAGGGGGGTAGGAGACTAGCTCCTGGGCAAATTAAGGGTAAGCAAAATTAAGTAACACACTGTGGTTTTTGGTTTTTGTGCTTGGTATATGTATTATTGTGTCCTTTTTTCTTGGTTTATGTGCCTATTATGTGTATTATTGTGAGCTATTCTGCGTGGAAAGTACGCAGGGCAGCTTGTTATTGTGTACTCTCTCTCTCTCTCGCCTGCCTGAGCTGTCTGGGAACGGCCATGAGACAATCGGTTGGGCTCGCTTTAGTCATCCATTTCACAGGATGCTGTGAATATGTTCTTGAATAAATAGAGACAAAGCACCTCACCAGTGAACGTCTAATTGGCTATTAAGGAATACTGTTTGAACAAATTGTTAGAATTAACAAAATGAATAAATAAATACGCCATGTTACTACCTGTACTTTCTGTAAACTGATGAAATTGGAATTGGATAAGGATGAAAGGATGGGTAGAATAGACTGATGTTCCCTTATTTGACCTTTAAGGGGAACTATATGTTGGTGGTTTTTGTTCCAAATTCCCAGGTGGCAACACCATTATTGTTCATGTTATTGCAGCACTACATAAGTCGCAGAGGCATCATGAGTCCCTTATCAGTTAGTCTATTTAATCGAGCTGACAGCCCTTGCTAGAGCTGGTTAATAGGTTTCTCCCCTGAATATGATGTTACATGGCCCGGATCGTGAAAAGTATGATGCATATGGTTCACAATGCTAGGAAAGATGCCCAAATGCCCTTAGCACACATTTTTAAGAACAAAATGTTCTTTGCTTGTTTTCTTGTCTGCCACAAACAAGTTCTGCTGGAAAATTCATGTACCTACTAGGTTATGTTTAATTTATCAGTTATTCATGTAATATGGATCTCTGTTACTTTCACAATTTTAGAGTTTCCCGCTACACCTACAATATGAGAGCATGGTCATAAGCGCAAAACATGGTTGTTCTTATGCAAAGAAAATAATTTTAGAGGTGTCTGCAGTTTTGCACAATAGTGAAGGTTCACAAAGTAGAAGCTGTATCGTGATTTCTATGACTTATTAAGTACAAGTTTGTTAAAAGAATAGTTGTTTTGAAATTCCTTTTTTTTTAGGTTCTTCAGATGAATAATATAGGGGCGTTTCTGAAATTGAATATCCTCTTTTGATTGATTATTTGTATGTTTTGTCTAAAGATTTCCGTTCTGTTCACTAACAGATATCTGCTGCCCTACAACCATTGCCAGAGGGGCCAGGATATCAGATCCAACCAAGGGACTAAGCGCAAGTTTAATTTGGAGCCGAGGTGAAGGGACCCAGCCCAGGTGTTGCTGGCCACTATAACAGTGGTGAAGGTGGAAGGCCGGAAGAAACGTGTACCCCTACCACTGTCAGATAATTCTTGGGTGAAAGACGGGGTCACAAATCAGGACGGAGAGCTGAACCTCGCTTTGTTCCTTTTTTTGATGCCTAGCTAAGAGAGGCACAGACCGATAACAAGAGCAAGGAGGTTTTGCCTGAGGGGACCCCCTCTGAAACAAGGGTTGCTTCAGATACTCCAGTTTCTGTGCATCAGGCCTCTGAGTCCCGGTCCCCAAGTGAATGCAAGTCTGCACCTTTGTTTGCGGATAAGGAGGTGCCTGGGCACACTAGGTACAATATGCGGCCCCGACGAAAGGGCAGTGCGCCAGCAGGGCAACACAGGAGTTAGGGAAGGACTAGAGTTTAGGGTACAGGTGCTGTGTCTCTGGTGCCTGTTAGATTAGAGTGAAAAATACTGGTGCACTGCCTGAGACACTGGACAGGATCATTGAGGGTGATTGCCCTATCCTGAAAGAAAGACTTTTTCCTTAAGCCTGGGCCGCGATTGTTTTTCTGGGTTGCAAGTTGTGCAGCTCCACCGTGGGAGAGTCAATACTTGATGAACGATAAGAGCCTGCCTTTGAGGCTCAGACGGACACAGGGAGAAGACTCCCCTCTGGCTGGTTGTACAGTGGCTTCAATTCCCCAAGTATTTTTTTTTTTTAACAATGTCCCCCTTTGGTCATCCCATTTTTGAGGAGGAGCAGCCCTTTGCGGCTCCTCGTCCTAATTCCCATGGCCCCGTTTGGTCCTCCTGGTCCCCCAAAACAAAGATTGTTTTTGTGACAATTATTGTGCTTGCTTTAATATTCGTATTTGGAATACTGTTTTTTCTGCAAGAAAAATATCTTGTGCACACTTTGATAAGTACTACTCCGCCCCCCCTGAACATATCATTGGTACTCTAGCCCTCATAAAGAAGAACACCGGAAGGTCTATCAAGATAATGTTTTTATTTAGACATTGCATCAGACATGTGCTGTTGGCTATTTCCAAACTGCATAAGGTAGCCACTGAAATACATCAGAGCCCTGGAACTTGGACTTTTGACTGGATGGCTATGGAATAATTTACTGTATGGGGATGGAAACTATTATCAGCCTTATGTATATTTTTTTGCGATTCTCTTCACCTGTTGCCTATGTATCCAATGTGGCCCGATGCTCTGTTCCCTTTGTATTTCTACTTGTACCTCATGTATACCGACTAAACGAAATGTTACAAATGTAAATGCTCGCTTGGCAATGGACCAAGAAATTACTGAATTAATGCAGATAGATGTGCACTATGTTTTCCGTACTTCCTCAAAAGCATAGAAGATGTTTTCAGCATATGCTAAAAGGGTCGTCTGTGGAAATCTGAAATAATTTCCGTTAGCATAAGCTGAAGCCATCTTGGTTGTGGCATCCATTTTGTTGGCTTTGTAATTCTCCCATCCTCTGCTGCTCGTCTTTTTCCCTGCCTGTGCTGTCTATTTTAGTTGACTTCCTGACTCAGCTAAAAGCAATGTACTAAGAGTTTGTAGCTGCCAGAACACCTGGTCTCAGACTCAACTGTCAATCATTTACCACTGCCATAAGCATTTCTGCTTCCCCCTCCCACTGTGCTGACCAAGTGGTTATTCATCTGCCCTTGTTTGCTGATAGCTATTTCTAAACTTGTTTCTTCCAATTCTGTCCATATGCTTGCACTGCAAAAAGGCAGTATATAAGGACGCTGGTTTGTGAGTTCAGGGTGCCACCTCCTGCAACACTTGAGAGTGTTGTTGGACGTGGTTCCACTCATGAGTGATTAATAAACTTGTTATTTATTTCCAACTCCAGTGCTGATCTCTATTTTGTTGGTTTTTGAACCCGTGGACAAGAGGGTGACCCTGCACCAGTGTACCCCTAAAAAGGTACATTTCCACAATTGGCGCCCAACGTAGGGCCCCATTGGAGACGCGGCCGTCCGAAGGAGTGGTCTTGATGGAAAATTGAAATCTTACTGAGGAAGCGCACTGCATGAGGAGACCTTTGTCTTTGCAGGCCGACGTGAATTTTCCGGTTTTCCTGATTTGACCCTCCAGGTGATGGCCGGTCTCAACTGGGGTTTTCTTTGGCGCAATTTTGCAGTGACCATTAGGTCGACCAGAGATCGGCAGGTGGGAGTTGAAGACTTCTGTTTGGTAAGGGCGCTGAAGCGGCACTTTTGATTTGCTTGGCCAAGATTTTGGTTTGGTTTGATTATTTATTTTTTGCAAAAAGTGAAGGCAGGTAATGTGGGGATTTTTCTCCTTAGGATATTTGTTTGAATGAGTAATATTTTACAAATACTTGGAAGAACATGCCTGCACTTAGTAAAATTCTTAAGTGGTGATACGGAGCGCTCTTGAGTGTTCCGCCAGGCCAATTGGTAATTCGGTCTCTTCTTGCAAAGGCCTAGGGGTTTTACCCTATCTTGTTTTGGGTGGGTCTGCGGACCCCTGTAATAGGCATGCCTTCTGGAATAAGTATGATTTGGTAAAGACACAGAGTGTTTGCGAACACTCTGCCAGACCAACTGGTAATTCGGCGTATTTTGGAAAAGGTCTGCGGCTAGAGCCTGTCTTCTTAAACATGGAACAGTCTCTGGGCTGTTTACTTGTCTTGGTGCAGTCTCTGGACTGCTTTTGAGAGTTCTTTTGTTTGTAAATATGATTTACAATTGGTTTGGTTTGAGTGCAGTCTGTGGGCTGCCTTTTGTTTTTGTCCTGTTGTTGATTTGTGGTTTGATTGTGTGTTTGAGTGTCTATGAGATTTGTGGACTGACACCGGTGGTGATGCTTGTGAAGTACTTGTTTGAGTGAGTAGCAACTGTGCTCTTTGTGGAAGGATGGCTTGCCTCAGCAAGCTGTGTTATGCGTTATGAGTGTGTGGCCCCTTCTTGAAAATGTCTGGAATGAGCTCAATTTGGTTTATTGTCGTCATTGTGTTCTGCAGATGCCATTGGAAGAATTACACTTTAAATTTCGAAGAATAAATAATTAATAATACATAAATAAAAATATGGTTTGATCAGAAATACTAGTAACAATGTACATTCGTTTTGACATAGGAAAAGTGCAACTTTTGAAAAATGTAAAGAAGAATGCGTGTTTAAATTAAACAGTGCTGTGTATCTCTGTGCTTAAAAAGACACGTATTTTAAAAGTGCATGTAGGAATGTCCTCTCCCCTCTATGAAAAGAAGGGGGAGAGACCAGAGTGGATGAAGGAGGGTTTGTTTCTGGCAGGCTTGCTCTGGCACTTCGACCTTGGAAGACATTCCGAAGGAGGGGGCCAGAGCGTAGAGAGAGAGGGGAGGCTCTGCTTATTATTTTTGGCAGAAGACCAGGCAGGTTCTATGAAGCCATAAGAGAGAAGGAGGGGCAGCAGCGTCTGTGGGCCATGTGCAGCTCCTGACACAGAGATCAGCTCTGCCATGCATACAGAATAATGGTTTCAATTTAAGGTTGCTGTGCCAGGGCCAGATGAGGAGGCAATAAAATAAAGTTTGCATTAATGCGCCATCATGTTAAACAGCACAATAGCTAAAGGAATTGGTAGTTGGTCATTGGATTAATGTTTTCTAGTTAGCTCAATGTGCTTGTACAGCAAAATTTACAAAGTGGTACAGTCCAATAGTATTGGACATGGCCTCCTTGGTGTGGTTTCCCCTAGCTATTTACCTCCTACAAGTCTGTCCGTGCCCAGCTGCCAAAGGGGGTAAGTATTGTCAACAGGAGGTCACCTGCTTAGGTTACCTACTGTCGAAGGGGGGTAGGAGACTAGCTCCTGGGCAAATTAAGGGTAAGCAAAATTAAGTAACACACTGTGGTTTTTGGTTTTTGTGCTTGGTATATGTATTATTGTGTCCTTTTTTCTTGGTTTATGTGCCTATTATGTGTATTATTGTGAGCTATTCTGCGTGGAAAGTACGCAGGGCAGCTTGTTATTGTGTACTCTCTCTCTCTCTCGCCTGCCTGAGCTGTCTGGGAACGGCCATGAGACAATCGGTTGGGCTCGCTTTAGTCATCCATTTCACAGGATGCTGTGAATATGTTCTTGAATAAATAGAGACAAAGCACCTCACCAGTGCACGTCTAATTGGCTATTAAGTAATACTGTTTGAACAAATTGTTAGAATTAACAAAATGAATAAATAAATACGCCATGTTACTACCCGTACTTTCTGTAAACTGATGAAATTGGAATTGGATAAGGATGAAAGGATGGGTAGAATAGACTGATGTTCCCTTATTTGACCTTTAAGAGGAACTATATGTTGGTGGTTTTTGTTCCAAATTCCCAGGTGGCAACACCATTATTGTTCATGTTATTGCAGCACTACATAAGTCGCAGAGGCATCACGAGTCCCTTATCAGTTAGTCTATTTAATCGAGCTGACAGCCCTTGCTAGAGCTGGTTAATAGGTTTCTCCCCTGAATATGATGTTACATGGCCCGGATCGTGAAAAGTATGATGCATATGGTTCACAATGCTAGGAAAGATGCCCATATGCCCTTAGCACACATTTTTAAGAACAAAATGTTCTTTGCTTGTTTTCTTGTCTGCCACAAACAAGTTCTGCTGGAAAATTCATGTACCTACTAGGTTATGTTTAATTTATCAGTTATTCATGTAATATGGATCTCTGTTACTTTCACAATTTTAGAGTTTTCCTCTACACCTATAATATGAGAGCATGGTCATTAGCGCAAAACATGGTTGTTCTTATGCAAAGAAAATAATTTTAGAGGTGTCTGCAGTTTTGCACAATAGTGAAGGTTCACAAAGTAGAAGCTGTATCGTGATTTCTATGACTTATTAAGTACAAGTTTGTTAAAAGAATAGTTGTTTTGAAATTCCTTTTTTTTTTAGGTTCTTCAGATGAATAATATAGGGGCGTTTCTGAAATTGAATATCCCCTTTTGATTGATTATTTGTATGTTTTGTCTAAAGATTTCCGTTCTGTTCACTAACAGATATCTGCTGCCCTACAACCATTGCCAGAGGGGCCAGGATATCAGATCCAACCAAGGGACTAAGCACAAGTCTAATTTGGAGCTGAGGTGAAGGGACCCAGCCCAGGTGTTGCTGGCCACTATAACAGTGGTGAAGGTGGAAGGCCGGAAGAAACGTGTACCCCTACCACTGTCGGATAATTCTTGGGTGAAAGACGGGGTCACAAACCAGGACGGAGAGCTGATTCCTCGCTTTGTTCCTTTTTTTGATGCCTAGCTAAGAGAGGCACAGACCGATAACAAGAGCAAGGAGGTTTTGCCTGAGGGGACCCCCTCTGAAACAAGGGTTGCTTCAGATACTCCAGTTTTTGTGCATCAGGCCTCTGAGTCCCGGTCCCCAAGTGAATGCAAGTCTGCACCTTTGTTTGCTGATAAGGAGGTGCCTGGGCACACTAGGTACAATCTGCGGCCCCGACGAAAGGGCAGTGCGCCAGCAGGGCAACACAGGAGTTAGGGAAGGACTAGAGTTTAGGGTACAGGTGCTGTGTCTCTGATGCCTGTTAGATTAGAGTGAAAAATACTGGTGCACTGCCTGAGACACTGGACAGGATCATTGAGGGTGATTGCCCTATCCTGAAAGAAAGACTTTTTCCTTAAGCCTGGGCCGCGATTGTTTTTCTGGGTTGCAAGTTGTGCAGCTCCACCGTGGGAGAGTCAATACTTGATGAACGATAAGAGCCTGCCTTTGAGGCGCAGACGGACACAGGGAGAAGACTCCCCTCTGGCTGGTTGTACAGTGGCTTCAATTCCCCAAGTATTTTTGTTTTTTAACAATGTACCCCTTTGGTCATCCCATTTTTGAGGAGGAGCAGCCCTTTGCGGCTCCTCGTCCTAATTCCCATGGCCCCGTTTGGTCCTCCTGGTCCCCCAAAACAAAGATTGTTTTTGTGACAATTATTGTGCTTGCTTTAATATTCGTATTTGGAATACTGTTTTTTCTGCAAGAAAAATATCTTGTGCACACTTTGATAAGTACTACTCCGCCCCCCTGAACATATCATTGGTACTCTAGCCCTCATAAAGAAGAACACCGGAAGGTCTATCAAGATAATGTTTTTATTTAGACATTGCATCAGACATGTGCTGTTGGCTATTTCCAAACTGCATAAGGTAGCCACTGAAATACATCAGAGCCCTGGAACTTGGACTTTGACTGGATGGCTATGGAATAATTTATTGTATGGGGATGGAAACTATTATCAGCCTTATGTATATTTTTTTTGCGATTCTCTTCACCTGTTGCCTATGTATCCAATGTGGCCCGATGCTCTGTTCCCTTTGTATTTCTACTTGTACCTCATGTATACCGACTAAACGAAATGTTACAAATGTAAATGCTCGCTTGGCAATGGACCAAGAAATTACTGAATTAATGCAGATAGATGTGCACTATGTTTTCCGTACTTCCTCAAAAGCATAGAAGATGTTTTCAGCATATGCTAAAAGGGTCGTCTGTGGAAATCTGAAATAATTTCCGTTAGCATAAGCTGAAGCCATCTTGGTTGTGGCATCCATTTTGTCGGCTTTGTAATTCTCCCATCCTCTGCTGCTCGTCTTTTTCCCTGCCTGTGCTGTCTATTTTAGTTGACTTCCTGACTCAGCTAAAAGCAATGTACTAAGAGTTTGTAGCTGCCAGAACACCTGGTCTCAGACTCAACTGTCAATCATTTACCACTGCCATAAGCATTTCTGCTTCCCCCTCCCACTTTGCTGACCAAGTGGTTATTCATCTGCCCTTGTTTGCTGATAGCTATTTCTAAACTTGTTTCTTCCAATTCTGTCCATATGCTTGCACTGCAAAAAGGCAGTATATAAGGACGCTGGTTTGTGAGTTCAGGGTGCCACCTCCTGCAACACTTGAGAGTGTTGTTGGACGTGGTTCCACTCATGAGTGATTAATAAACTTGTTATTTATTTCCAACTCCAGTGCTGATCTCTATTTTGTTGGTTTTTGAACCCGAGGACAAGAGGGTGACCCTGCACCAGTGTACCCCTAAAAAGGTACATTTCCACAATTGGCGCCCAACGTAGGGCCCCATTGGAGACGCGGCCGTCCGAAGGAGTGGTCTTGATGGAAAATTGAAATCTTACTGAGGAAGCGCACTGCATGAGGAGACCTTTGTCTTTGCAGGCCGACGTGAATTTTCCGGTTTTCCTGATTTGACCCTCCAGGTGATGGCCGGTCTCAACTGGGGATTTCATTGGCGCAATTTTGCAGTGACCATTAGGTCGACCAGAGATCGGCAGGTGGGAGTTGAAGACTTCTGTTTGGTAAGGTCGCTGAAGCGGCACTTTTGATTTGCTTGGCCAAGATTTTGGTTTGGTTTGATTATTCATTTTTTGCAAAAAGTGAAGGCAGGTAATGTGGGGATTTTTCTCCTTAGGATATTTGTTTGAATGAGTAATATTTTACATATACTTGGAAGAACATGCCTGCACTTAGTAAAATTCGTAAGTGGTGATACGGAGCGCTCGAGTGTTCCGCCAGGCCAATTGGTAATTCGGTCTCTTCTTGCAAAGGCCTGGGGGTTTTACCCTATCTTGTTTTGGGTGGGTCTGCGGACCCCTGTAATAGGCATGCCTTCTGGAATAAGTATGATTTGGTAAAGACACAGAGTGTTTGCGAACACTCTGCCAGACCAACTGGTAATTCGGCGTATTTTGGAAAAGGTCTGCGGCTAGAGCCTGTCTTCTTAAACATGGAACAGTCTCTGGGCTGTTTACTTGTCTTGGTGCAGTCTCTGGACTGCTTTTGAGAGTTCTTTTGTTTGTAAATATGATTTACAATTGGTTTGGTTTGAGTGCAGTCTGTGGGCTGCCTTTTGTTTTTGTCCTGTTGTTGATTTGTGGTTTGATTGTGTGTTTGAGTGTCTATGAGATTTGTGGACTGACACCGGTGGTGATGCTTGTGAAGTACTTGTTTGAGTGAGTAGCAACTGTGCTCTTTGTGGAAGGATGGCTTGCCTCAGCAAGCTGTGTTATGCGTTATGAGTGTGTGGCCCCTTCTTGAAAATGTCTGGAATGAGCTCAATTTGGTTTATTGTCGTCATTGTGTTCTGCAGATGCCATTGGAAGAATTACACTTTAAATTTCGAAGAATAAATAATTAATAATACATAAATAAAAATATGGTTTGATCAGAAATACTAGTAACAATGTACATTCGTTTTGACATAGGAAAAGTGCAACTTTTGAAAAATGTAAAGAAGAATGCGTGTTTAAATTAAACAGTGCTGTGTATCTCTGTGCTTAAAAAGACACGTATTTTAAAAGTGCATGTAGGAATGTGCTCTCCCCCTCTATGAAAAAGAAGGGGGGAGAGACCAGAGTGGATGAAGGAGGGTTTGTTTCTGGCAGGCTTGCTCTGGCACTTCGACCTTGGAAGACATTCCGCAGGAGGGGGCCAGAGCGTAGAGAGAGAGGGGAGGCTCTGCTTATTATTTTTGGCAGAAGACCAGGCAGGTTCTATGAAGCCATAAGAGAGAAGGAGGGGCAGCAGCGTCTGTGGGCCATGTGCAGCTCCTGACACAGAGATCAGCTCTGCCATGCATACAGAATAATGGTTTCAATTTAAGGTTGCTGTGCCAGGGCCAGATGAGGAGGCAATAAAATAAAGTTTGCATTAATGCGCCATCATGTTAAACAGCACAATAGCTAAAGGAATTGGTAGTTGGTCATTGGATTAATGTTTTCTAGTTAGCTCAATGTGCTTGTACAGCAAAATTTACAAAGTGGTACAGTCCAATAGTATTGGACATGGCCTCCTTGGTGTGGTTTCCCCTAGCTATTTACCTCCTACAAGTCTGTCCGTGCCCAGCTGCCAAAGGGGATAAGTATTGTCAACAGGAGGTCACCTGCTTAGGTTACCTACTGCCGAAGGGGGGTAGGAGACTAGCTCCTGGGCAAATTAAGGGTAAGCAAAATTAAGTAACACACTGTGGTTTTTGGTTTTTGTGCTTGGTATATGTATTATTGTGTCCTTTTTTCTTGGTTTATGTGCCTATTATGTGTATTATTGTGAGCTATTCTGCGTGGAAAGTACGCAGGGCAGCTTGTTATTGTGTACTCTCTCTCTCTCTCGCCTGCCTGAGCTGTCTGGGAACGGCCATGAGACAATCGGTTGGGCTCGCTTTAGTCATCCATTTCACAGGATGCTGTGAATATGTTCTTGAATAAATAGAGACAAAGCACCTCACCAGTGCACGTCTAATTGGCTATTAAGTAATACTGTTTGAACAAATTGTTAGAATTAACAAAATGAATAAATAAATACGCCATGTTACTACCCGTACTTTCTGTAAACTGATGAAATTGGAATTGGATAAGGATGAAAGGATGGGTAGAATAGACTGATGTTCCCTTATTTGACCTTTAAGGGGAACTATATGTTGGTGGTTTTTGTTCCAAATTCCCAGGTGGCAACACCATTATTGTTCATGTTATTGCAGCACTACATAAGTCGCAGAGGCATCACGAGTCCCTTATCAGTTAGTCTATTTAATCGAGCTGACAGCCCTTGCTAGAGCTGGTTAATAGGTTTCTCCCCTGAATATGATGTTACATGGCCAGATCGTGAAAAGTATGATGCATATGGTTCACAATGCTAGGAAATATGCCCATATGCCCTTAGTACACATTTTTAAGAACAAAATGTTCTTTGCTTGTTTTCTTGTCTGCCACAAACAAGTTCTGCTGGAAAATTCATGTACCTACTAGGTTATGTTTAATTTATCAGTTATTCATGTAATATGGATCTCTGTTACTTTCACAATTTTAGAGTTTCCCGCTACACCTATAATATGAGAGCATGGTCATAAGCGCAAAACATGGTTGTTCTTATGCAAAGAAAATAATTTTAGAGGTGTCTGCAGTTTTGCACAATAGTGAAGGTTCACAAAGTAGAAGCTGTATCGTGATTTCTATGACTTATTAAGTACAAGTTTGTTAAAAGAATAGTTGTTTTGAAATTCCTTTTTTTTTAGGTTCTTCAGATGAATAATATAGGGGCGTTTCTGAAATTGAATATCCTCTTTTGATTGATTATTTGTATGTTTTGTCTAAAGATTTCCGTTCTGTTCACTAACAGATATCTGCTGCCCTACAACCATTGCCAGAGGGGCCAGGATATCAGATCCAACCAAGGGACTAAGCGCAAGTCTAATTTGGAGCCGAGGTGAAGGGACCCAGCCCAGTGTTGCTGGCCACTATAACAGTGGTGAAGGTGGAAGGCCGGAAGAAACTTGTACCCCTACCACTGTCGGATAATTCTTGGGTGAAAGACGGGGTCACAAATCAGGACGGAGAGCTGATTCCTCGCTTTGTTCCTTTTTTTGATGCCTAGCTAAGAGAGGCACAGACCGATAACAAGAGCAAGGAGGTTTTGCCTGAGGGGACCCCCTCTGAAACAAGGGTTGCTTCAGATACTCCAGTTTCTGTGCATCAGGCCTCTGAGTCCCGGTCCCCAAGTGAATGCAAGTCTGCACCTTTGTTTGCTGATAAGGAGGTGCCTGGGCACACTACGTACAACCTGCAGCCCCGACGAAAGGGCAGTGCGCCAGCAGGGCAACACAGGAGTTAGGGAAGGACTAGAGTTTAGGGTACAGGTGCTGTGTCTCTGGTGCCTGTTAGATTAGAGTGAAAAATACTGGTGCACTGCCTGAGACACTGGACAGGATCATTGAGGGTGATTGCCCTATCCTGAAAGAAAGACTTTTTCCTTAAGCCTGGGCCGCGATTGTTTTTCTGGGTTGCAAGTTGTGCAGCTCCACCGTGGGAGAGTCAATACTTGATGAACGATAAGAGCCTGCCTTTGAGGCTCAGACGGACACAGGGAGAAGACTCCCCTCTGGCTGGTTGTACAGTGGCTTCAATTCCCCAAGTTTTTTTTTTTTTTAACAATGTACCCCTTTGGTCTTCCCATTTTTGAGGAGGAGCAGCCCTTTGCGGCTCTTCGTCCTAATTCCCATGGCCCCGTTTGGTCCTCCTGGTCCCCCAAAACAAAGATTGTTTTTGTGACAATTATTGTGCTTGCTTTAATATTCGTATTTGGAATACTGTTTTTTCTGCAAGAAAAATATCTTGTGCACACTTTGATAAGTACTACTCCACCCCCCCCATAACATATCATTGGTACTCTAGCCCTCATAAAGAAGAACACCGGAACGTCTATCAAGATAATGTTTTTATTTAGACATTGCATCAGACATGTGCTGTTGGCTATTTCCAAACTGCATAAGGTAGCCACTGAAATACATCAGAGCCCGGGAACTTGGACTTTGACTGGATGGCTATGGAATAATTTACTGTATGGGGATGGAAACTATTATCAGCCTTATGTATATTTTTTTTGCAATTCTCTTCACCTGTTGCCTATGTATCCAATGTGGCCCGATGCTCTGTTCCCTTTGTATTTCTACTTGTACCTCATGTATACCGACTAAACGAAATGTTACAAATGTAAATGCTCGCTTGGCAATGGACCAAGAAATTACTGAATTAATGCAGATAGATGTGCACTATGTTTTCCGTACTTCCTCAAAAGTATAGAAGATGTTTTCAGCATATGCTAAAAGGGTCGTCTGTGGAAATCTGAAATAATTTCCGTTAGCATAAGCTGAAGCCATCTTGGTTGTGGCATCCATTTTGCTGGCTTTGTAATTCTCCCATCCTCTGCTGCTCGTCTTTTTCCCTGCCTGTGCTGTCTATTTTAGTTGACTTCCTGACTCAGCTAAAAGCAATGTACTAAGAGTTTGTAGCTGCCAGAACACCTGGTCTCAGACTCAACTGTCAATCATTTACCACTGCCATAAGCATTTCTGCTTCCCCCTCCCACTTTGCTGACCAAGTGGTTATTCATCTGCCCTTGTTTGCTGATAGCTATTTCTAAACTTGTTTCTTCCAATTCTGTCCATATGCTTGCACTGCAAAAAGGCAGTATATAAGGACGCTGGTTTGTGAGTTCAGGGTGCTACCTCCTGCAACACTTGAGAGTGTTGTTGGACGTGGTTCCACTCATGAGTGATTAATAAACTTGTTATTTATTTCCAACTCCAGTGCTGATCTCTATTTTGTTGGTTTTTGAACCCGTGGACAAGAGGGTGACCCTGCACCAGTGTACCCCTAAAAGGTACATTTCCACAATTGGCGCCCAACGTAGGGCCCCATTGGAGACGCGGCCGTCCGAAGGAGTGGTCTTGATGGAAAATTGAAATCTTACTGAGGAAGCGCACTGCATGAGGAGACCTTTGTCTTTGCAGGCCGTCGTGAATTTTCCGGTTTTCCTGATTTGACCCTCCAGGTGATGGCCGGTCTCAACTGGGGTTTTCTTTGGCGCAATTTTGCAGTGACCATTAGGTCGACCAGAGATCGGCAGGTGGGAGTTGAAGACTTCTGTTTGGTAATGTCGCTGAAGCGGCACTTTTGATTCGCTTGGCCAAGATTTTGGTTTGGTTTGATTATTCATTATTTGCAAAAAGTGAAGGCAGGTAATGTGGGGATTTTTCTCCTTATGATATTTGTTTGAATGAGTAATATTTTACATATACTTGGAAGAACATGCCTGCACTTAGTAAAATTCGTAAGTGGTGATACGGAGCGCTCTTGACTGTTCCGCCAGGCCAATTGGTAATTCGGTCTCTTCTTGCAAAGGCCTAGGGGTTTTACCCTATCTTGTTTTGGGTGGGTCTGCGGACCCCTGTAATAGGCATGCCTTCTGGAATAAGTATGATTTGGTAAAGACACAGAGTGTTTGCGAACACTCTGCCAGACCAACTGGTAATTCGGCGTATTTTGGAAAAGGTCTGTGGCTAGAGCCTGTCTTCTTGAACATGGAACAGTCTCTGGGCTGTTTACTTGTCTTGGTGCAGTCTCTGGACTGCTTTTGAGAGCTCTTTTGTTTGTAAATATGATTTACAATTGGTTTGGTTTGAGTGCAGTCTGTGGGCTGCCTTTTGTTTTTGTCCTGTTCTTGATTTGTGGTTTGATTGTGTGTTTGAGTGTCTATGAGATTTGTGGACTGACACCGGTGGTGATGCTTGTGAAGTACTTGTTTGAGTGAGTAGCGACTGTGCTCTTTGTGTAAGTATGGCTTGCCTCAGCAAGCTGTGTTGTGTGTTATGAGTGTGTGGCCCCTTCTTGAAAATGTCTGGAATGAGCTCAATTTGGTTTATTGTCATCATTGTGTTCTGCAGATGCCATTGGAAGAATTACACTTTAAATTTCGAAGAATAAATAATTAATAATACATAAATAAAAATATGGTTTGATCAGAAATACTAGTAACAATGTACATTCGTTTTGACATAGGAAAAGTGCAACTTTTGAAAAATGTAAAGAAGAATGCGCGTTTAAATTAAACAGTGCTGTGTATCTCTGTGCTAAAAAGACACGTATTTTAAAAGTGCATGTAGGAATGTGCTCTCCCCCTCTATGAAAAAGAAGGGGGGCGAGACCAGAGCGGATGAAGGAGGGTTTGTTTCTGGCAGGCTTGCTCTGGCACTTTGACCTTGGAAGATATTCCGAAGGAGGGGGCCAGAGCGTAGAGAGAGAGGGGAGGCTCTGCTTATTATTTTTGGCAGACGACCAGGCAGGTTCTATGAAGAAATAAGAGAGAAGGAGGGGCAGCAGCGTCTGTGGGCCATGTGCAGCTCCTGACACAGAGAGCAGCTCTGCCATGCATACAGAATAATGGTTTCAATTTAAGGTTGCTGTGCCAGGGCCAGATGAGGAGGCAATAAAATAAAGTTTGCATTAATGCGCCATCATGTTAAACAGCACAATAGCTAAAGGAATTGGTAGTTGGTCATTGGATTAATGTTTTCTAGTTAGCTCAATGTACTTGTACAGCAAAATTTACAAAGTGGTACAGTCCAATAGTATTGGACATGGCCTCCTTGGTGTGGTTTCCCTAGCTATTTACCTCCTACAAGTCTGTCCGTGCCCAGCTGCCAAAGGGGGTAAGTATTGTCGACAGGAGGTCACCTGCTTAGGTTACCTACTGTCGAAGGGGGGTAGGAGACTAGCTCCTGGGCAAATTAAGGGTAAGCAAAATTAAGTAACACACTGTGGTTTTTGGTTTTTGTGCTTGGTATATATATTATTGTGTCCTTTTTTCTTGGTTTATGTGCCTATTATGTGTATTATTGTGAGCTATTCCGCGTGGAAAGTACGCAGGGCAGCTTGTTGTTATGTACTCTCTCTCTCTCTCTCTCTCGCCTGCCTGAGCTGTCTAGGAACGGCCATGAAACAATCGGTTGGGCTCGCTTTAGTCATCCATTTCACAGGATGCTGTGAATATGTTCTTGAATAAATAGAGACAAAGCACCTCACCAGTGCACGTCTAATTGGCTATTAAGTAATACTGTTTGAACAAATTGTTAGAATTAACAAAATGAATAAATAAATACGCCATGTTACTACCCCTCCTTTCTGTAAACTGATGAAATTGGAATTGGATAAGGATGAAAGGATGGGTAGAATAGACTGATGTTCCCTTATTTGACCTTTAAGGGGAACTATATGTTGGTGGTTTTTGTTCCAAATTCCCAGGTGGCAACACCATTATTGTTCATGTTATTGCAGCACTACATAAGTCACAGAGGCATCACGAGTCCCTTATCAGTTAGTCTATTTAATCGAGCTGTCAGCCCTTGCTAGAGCTGGTGAATAGGTTTCTCCCCTGAATATGATGTTACATGGCCTGGATCGTGAAAAGTAGGATGCATATGGTTCACAATGCTAGGAAAGATGCCCATATGCCCTTAGCACACATTTTTAAGAACAAAATGTTCTTTGCTTGTTTTCTTGTCTGCCACAAACAAGTTCTGCTGGAAAATTCATGTACCTACTAGGTTATGTTTAATTTATCAGTTATTCATGTAATATGGATCTCTGTTACATTCACAGTTTTAGAGTTTCCCGCTACACCTATAATATGAGAGCATGGTCATAAGCGCAAAACATGGTTGTTCTTATGCAAGGAAAATAATTTTAGAGGTGTCTGCAGTTTTGCACAATAGTGAAGGTTCACAAAGTAGAAGCTGTATTGTGATTTCTATGACTTATTAAGTACAAGTTTGTTATAAGAATAGTTGTTTTGAAATTCCTTTTTTTTTTAGGTTCTTCAGATGAATAATATAGGGGCGTTTCTGAAATTGAATATCCTCTTTTGATTATTTGTATGTTTTGTCTAAAGATTTCCGTTCTGTTCACTAACAGATATCTGCTGCCCTACAACCATTGCCAGAGGGGCCAGGATATCAGATCCAACCAGGGGACTAAGCGCAAGTCTAATTTGGAGCCGAGGTGAAGGGACCCAGCCCAGGTGTTGCTGGCCACTATAACAGCAGTGAAGGTGGAAGGCCGGAAGAAACGTGTACCCCTATCACTGTCGGATAATTCTTGGGTGAAAGACGGGGTCACAAATCAGGACGGAGAGCTGATTCCTTGCTTTGTTCCTTTTTTTGATGCCTAGCTAAGAGAGGCACAGACCGATAACAAGAGCAAGGAGGTTTTGCCTGAGGGGACCCCTCTGAAACAAGGGTTGCTTCAGATACTCCAGTTTCTGTGCATCAGGCCTCTGAGTCCCGGTCCCCAAGTGAATGCAAGTCTGCACCTTTGTTTGCTGATAAGGAGGTGCCTGGGCACACTAGGTACAATCTGCGGCCCCGACGAAAGGGCAGTGCGCCAGCAGGGCAACACAGGAGTTAGGGAAGGACTAGAGTTTAGGGTACAGGTGATGTGTCTCTGGTGCCTGTTAGATTAGAGTGAAAAATACTGGCGCACTGCCTGAGACACTGGACAGGATCATTGAGGGTGATTGCCCTATCCTGAAAGAAAGACTTTTTCCTTAAGCCTGGGCCGCGATTGTTTTTCTGGGTTGCAAGTTGTGCAGCTCCACCGTGGGAGAGTCAATACTTGATGAATGATAAGAGCCTGCCTTTGAGGCTCAGACTGACACAGGGAGAAGACTCCCCTCTGGCAGGTTGTACAGTGGCTTCAATTCCCCAAGTATTTTTTTTTTTAACAATGTACCCCTTTGGTCGTCCCATTTTTGAGGAGGAGCAGCCCTTTGCGGCTCCTCGTCCTAATTCCCATGGCCCCGTTTGGTCCTCCTGGTCCCCCAAAACAAAGATTGTTTTTGTGACAATTATTGTGCTTGCTTTAATATTCGTATTTGGAATACTGTTTTTTCTGCAAGAAAAATATCTTGTGCACACTTTGATAAGTACTACTCTGCCCCCCCCCCTGAACATATCATTGGTACTCTAGCCCTCATAAAGAAGAACACCGGAAGGTCTATCAAGATAATGTTTTTATTTAGACATTGCATCAGACATGTGCTGTTGGCTATTTCCAAACTGCATAAGGTAGCCACTGAAATGCATCAGAGCCCTGGAACTTGGAGTTTGACTGTATGGCTATGGAACATATTTACTGTCTGGGGATGGAAACTATTATCAGCCTTATGTATATTTTTTTTGCGATTCTCTTCACCTGTTGCCTATGTATCCAATGTGGCCCGATGCTCTGTTCCCTTTGTATTTTTACTTGTACCTCATGTATACCGACTAAACGAAATGTTACAAATGTAAATGCTCGCTTGGCAATGGACCAAGAAATTACTGAATTAATGCAGATAGATGTGCACGATGTTTTCCGTACTTCCTCAAAAGCATAGAAGATGTTTTCAGCATATGCTAAAAGGGTCGTCTGTGGAAATCTGAAATAATTTCCGTTAGCATAAGCTGAAGCCATCTTGGTTGTGGCATCCATTTTGTTGGCTTTGTAATTCTCCCATCCTCTGCTGCTCGTCTTTTTCCCTGCCTGTGCTGTCTATTTTAGTTGACTTCCTGACTCAGCTAAAAGCAATGTACTAAAAGTTTGTAGCTGCCAGAACACCTGGTCTCAGACTCAACTGTCAATCATTTACCACTGCCATAAGCATTTCTGCTTCCCCCTCCCACTTTGCTGACCAAGTGGTTATTCATCTGCCCTTGTTTGCTGATAGCTATTTCTAAAATTCTGTCCATATGCTTGCACTGCAAAAAGGCAGTGTATAAGGACGCTGGTTTGTGAGTTCAGGGTGCCACCTCCTGCAACACTTGAGAGTGTTGTTGGACGTGGTTCCACTCATGAGTGATTAATAAACTTGTTATTTATTTCCAACTCCAGTGCTGATCTCTATTTTGTTGGTTTTTGAACCCGTGGACAAGAGGGTGACCCTGCACCAGTGTACCCCTAAAAAGGTACATTTCCACAACGCTACATTGGAGAGAGCCGGCCGACAGGAAAACAAGCCCCCTCAGCCAATTAATTTGCTCTATTATTTGAAGCTGGGCACCTGTGGGCCACGCCCCCTCACCTTTTGCCCCTTGAGAGCAGTGCCTGTCAGGCTGAGCAAAGGTCGGCCTGACAGACACTCTTAATTTTCAGGTCAGGCAGCCAGGAGCTAGACATGCGCAGACTCCTAATTGCCTGAGCTGAACTTTGCTGGGCTGAGGATGTCACACCTCCTGTACGTGTGACCTCCTAAGCTCAGCAAAGGTCCTGGAGGCCCTCCCCCTCAGTGACGAGGGGTAGCATCACTCACTGCCTCAGACCTAGATGCTTCAGTTTTAAGCCCTGAAGCACCCAGGGTCTAGTGTCAATCAGGGAAACTTTATCTCAGAGTGGGGTGGGGTGAGCAGTCTCACCGACCCCATCCCACTCTGTGATGAGGTTAGGACTGCTGCCTTCCCTCATTGGCTGACCTAAGGTCAACCAATGAGGAAAGGCAGCAGTCCCAACCCTCCTGGGATCTCTGAATATTGGGACTGCCACCTTCCCTCATTGGCTGACCTAAGCTCAACCAATGAGGGAAGGCAGCAGTCCCAACCCTCCTGGGACCTCCGAGGCAGAGCTGCAGGTAAGTGTGATTTTTTTTTAACTTAATGTTTGGTGCGTGCTTGTATGTTATTTGGTAATGACTGTTGTGCATGAATGTGTGTGTGTTTGTGCGCATGTGTGAATGTATGGATGTGCTTGAGTGAGTATGTGCATGTGTGCGTGTGTCTCATCCACCCCCTCCTAAAATTACCTGCTCCCACTGGTTGAGAGAGAAAGATAGATATTTAGATAGATTTACAGATAGATATTTACATCTATATATATAGCTATGTCTATAATTAACTATATATTCACTGAAAAAACAAAGGTTACAGGGATGTTATAGTTAGGAAATAAAAAAAGCCTTATATATTCTCTACAAAAACAAACGTTACAGGGACATTATAGTTAGGTTCAGATTTTAAACCCACAAAACCATAGAAATTCTGCAGTTACAGTTATAGTTATGTCAAATAACTACAACTCACGCCCCCACCATGCACAGTTTTCTCATCTATAATTTCAGTGCAAATGTTGCAGTGATATTATCAATGATGTCATAGAAGATGTCATGAGTAATGTAATATGTGGGGTAATTAGCAAGTTATAGTAACCTTAGGGCACAAGTTATAGTTAATTTACTAATACACATTTTCACAAGTTTATCAATACATTGTATTCTCACATTTATTATTATTATATATTTTAAAACTAACATTTTTTGTATCGAGGCAGAAGATGAGTGGGGGCAGGGCTCCGGAAATACAGCATCTAATCCTCATCAGGGGACTGTTGACCAAGATGAGCCTGAGAACTCCGGAACCTGAATGAGAAAGTGGATGACTGTGGGAATTTGGGTGGCAGGGTTTGGGGAGATAACAATGGTGATGGATATCCCGTCCACCGAAATATAAATCCCATTATATCCTATGGGATTTATATTTCGGCCGATGGGATATCCTTTCCTGTTGTGACAGAGAAACTCGTCCTCCAAGATCCAAATCAGGCTCTATATTTCCATAGACACCATAACTGGATGGTGTCGGACCATTCACGACTGGATTCACATATAATCCTTTCCCTGGATGCCGAGAAGGCCTTTGATGTGGTGCACTGCTGTTTTTTTACACAAACTCTCAAGAAATTCGGATTTGACCCTAAATTCTTGACTTGGATAGCACTGCTGTACACTGAGCCCAGGGCTGTGGTGAGGGTGAATGGCACCCTCACCTTGGAGTTTCCCATTGAGATGGGGATGCAACAGGGTTGTCCTCAGTCCACCCTCCTATTTGCCCTCTCGCTGGAGCCATTGGCCTGCATGGTTCGCGACTACCCTGACAGGAGGCTAAGGATGGACAAGGAGGGCTTCCAATACCTAGGGATCTATGTAACCCCAAACAAAGAGCTTAGCCTGGACGGGAACCTCCAGAGGGAACTGGCGGAATTCCATGCAGATGCAGACTGCTGTTAGGCTTTATCACTAACATTATTGGGCAGGGCAGCCATGTTTGAAATGATCACGCTGCCGAAATTCTTATATGTTCTTCAGAAAAACCTATTATAAGTTCCCGGACGAGATCTTTACTAAAATAGACGAAGCGGTCTGTAAATTGTTGTCGAATGACGGAGATCCTCGAGTGACACTGAGGAACCTACAGTGTAATCAGTATAATGGCGGTATTGTCCTCCCAGACCTTCAAGCTTATTATTGGGCAGCTCACTTGATTGTTCTAAACGATTGGAGAAATGTGGCTGGTGCTCACCCCACGGACGCACTGGAAAAGAGCCAGTTCCAAACTAGGCCATACCTACACTATCTCTACAGAGGGAAAGTGATGAGATACTTGGTACCGGCGACCCAGGTGATGCTAGAGGTTTGGTCCATGACAGATAAAGGGATGGGTTGGGGGACTAGGAATACCCACAAGACCCACTTATGGACTGGGATGACGTTTAAAGAGATTGGGAAGCTGAGAGGCTTGGAGATCTTCTGGAAGAGGGTGGTTTTATATCTTTCAGTTCCCTTCAGCGTGATTACCACCTTAGTGATACACAGTATTATAAATACATGCAGCTTAGAGATGCATGGAAGGAGGAAGGTCTGGACACTAAAGAGCTTCCCGAATATGCACCACTTAAGGGTAGGCTGCTCCTGGGCGGGATAGAGGGAAAGGCGGTGTCTTATACCTACAAAACAATAAATAACAACCAAACGGACTCCCTGATGAGACTGAGAGCCCAATAGGAAAGCAAGCTGGGAGACCTAGATAATATGGATTAGGAGGCGGCGTTAATGCATCCAAGGGAGGTAGCGATTAAGTCACGCCTGAGACTCATACAATTTAAAATCCCACACTGAGTTTACTATGATTGGGCTCGATTGCATAAGTTTGGGAGGGCATATCCCCCCAAATCTCTGAGATGTAGGGAAGAGAGAGGGTCCTTTCTGCACATCATTTGGGGGTGTCATCTTATAAAATAATACTGGAGCGTAGTACTGGCAGAATTAGGAAAGATAATGGGAGCGGTCTGTCTGGTGGAGCATTAATATGTTTTACTGGGCATACTCCTAGGCATGGATGTCCGCATGCCAAATGTCTTTTCTGTAACCTGGGACTGGTGGTAGTGAAGAGAGATATAGCCAAACATTGGGGGACCCCCGAAGTCCAGTCCCTGCGAGAGTGGCAGACTGGAATGGATATGTACATGGCGGCTCATTAGGTTACATACAAGAATAGGGTGTGCCCAAGGAAACTCTACAAGATCTAGGGTCCCTGGATAAAATATTATGATCTAGAATTGATGATAGATGGAGGGGTGGACCCCTATTATCCAGGTTCTTCTTCAGGACTCCCAGTTGCCTGCCCTGTCTGACGGGGTCTATATATCTGGATGTGTATATGTATATGGATGTGTACCTGTATCTGGGATCTGTCATTGTGATAATACTGCTGCATCTCCTCTGCTCTACTGTTTGTATTTTGTTGGGTGCGAGTTTGCACCTGTTTGCTGTTTCTCTATTAAAGTAAAATAAAAAGTTTTTAAAAAAACAACTAAAAATGTAAAAATGAAGGTAAGGTGACTTATGTAATCTTTCTATAAATGCAATGCAGTAAGTCTTTTTTTTAAATTTATTTTATGGATCAATATTAAAACAGCAACACGTTTAATACATGTTTTGTGCATGGTGGGTGATGTGAGTTTGGGGAGCGATGTGTGCCATCATACCTTAACTTGAAGTTATTAGCAAACATGGGGAAACCCTAGAATTACTAGGGGCGTAGGATACATAAGAAAGTAAATGAACAATGTTCGCTAATTCAAATGATTTCAATATGCAATGTTTGCAGCACAATGGCAGGTTTAATAAAACATACTGTAAAAAATAAACGATGAATTGGGTGCCAATGACAAATGTGTTCGGTGCTCTCTTAAGTGTAATACACATATGTGATGAAGATGATCAGTTTGCATATCATACAACAGAGAACAGCACTGCCTGTTATAATATACAGTGTTATGGGGCGGCATAAAAGTTAACGATGTTTCGACGCATTACAGATGTAGGATCATCATCAGGACTCAATAAGTTAGGGAGCCTGAGAGAGCATGGAAAATAACAAAGAAACAAACTCAGAATTAGATGAGACATGAGGAATACACACAAAAGGAAAAAAGTCCAAAATGTGAATTACTCGCTTCCAGGATCAAACAAAAATACTGAAAATTTGAGAAAGAGACACGAGTGTATCAAAAGGCTTGTCATCTCAGAGGCAAAATTGATAAGTAAGGTAAACAATTGCTATGGCTCACCTTATTAAAAATGAGGGTGGCATGATAAGCTGAGGCAAGAAATATGCAACGATTTGATGGAAACTTGTAACACTAGGGAGAGGTGGAATACCTGGGGAAGGTTTCATTGATAATGTAAGGAAAACACAACCAGTGGTGGGGGGACGGTACATACGTAGTGGAGAACATTTACTCTGTAAGGTGTCTGTGAATCTCCTAGGAGTATCCTGTCAAGTAACCCGCCTGGAAGAGCAGTCAAGCCAGAAACAATCCCTATAGTCAGAATGAAACACGATACCTGTGGTGACCCAGCAGGGTTAATATAGTACCTGCGATCGAGACAGGGTCATGTTCACTGTGGGAGCAGCCAAGGGGATATAAGTGATATCTCAACAAGCAGAAACAGAGAGCCCAGGGATATAACAGCAAACGTGGCAGGAAGCTGTTTCACTGCTTTGGGGGGGGGGGTTGTCCCTCAATGCTTAGATGAAAAAGAAAAGGAAGTGCTAAGTACAACCACTTTTGGAGCTGCCATCTTCAATTGGAGAAACATACGAGTAAGATAAATGGAAGATAGGTTATAGAGAGAGGATGTGGAAGAGGAGGGTATAGGCTATAAGCACAGATTGAATCTCAAGATTATTCAGAAACAAACCAGTACTATAAAATTGGGAACCAGTTTGAAAAGACTGAAAGAAACGTAGAGGAAAGACAAAGGATGGCAATGTGTAAACGACCACCTTGGAAACGAGTAATTCACCAGATAGCATTGAAATGATTGACCAGGAGTAACATAGAGGATGACAGTTGTGTTGAGACTGCCATCTTTGAGTAGAATGATAGACACAAGCACATAAAGGACACACATGGAAAAGAGAGGATGTCATAGATAGACGGTGTGTGTACATAAAGGACAAGGCAATTCTCGAAAATATACATGTACAGGATCAAAACAATACTCCAAAAATACAATTACATTCACTTTCACTGCAAGAAAGACAGAGAAAGGGCCATGTGAAGGCTGCAATCTTTGAGGGGCACAATGAAAAACAGGATGTGATCATATAGAGCACAAGTCAAATCTCAAACACATGTAAATAAGGTATCATAAAAATACTTCAAGAGTTCCAATTCAGTAAAACTGTATAAATATTACAGACTATAATTCCTGAATGATCACAATATGTACATAGTGTGAGAGGACATTCCCATTCATCAGAGAAAAAGTTTTTATAGTAACAAAGTCCAGTCTTCTTGCTGATTTAGGCCTGTTTTCATTGCTTCCAATTTTTAAGATCCACTTACATTTTTTTCTGTTCAGGAGGGGCTCCAGATTGCCTCCTCCCTCACAGGTCGAGGTGACTGACACTATCTGTCATCTTATGTCATCCTCTAACTGTTCTTAATGCGAAAAAGTATTTGACTAATGGGGCAGTGAGAACCTTACATTGGAGGTTGCTCCTGTGTTGGAAAATGAAAATCCTTTCCTTTTGAGTTGTCTGTCCTGTATACCGAAGATGGTTAAGGACAAAATATAACATACACTACGTTGCTGGTGTTGCAGTTAGAGAATTGTTGTTGCTGTGGGTGAATGTCTTACTTTCAATGGTGAATGGTCATACACTTCAGTATCCACACCTATAATGTCCATTTGAGGTGGGGTGCCCCAATGGTCATGCAAGGTGGACAGAGTCTTTGCCGGTGGCAGCACTGTGAGGACCAGATGATCTTTCAAGTTGTTGGCTTCTTTGTACATAAACACCGGAGGTTCCAATGTAAAGTCACTGGCTGCCAAAACCTCCCAGTGTTTCTTGATTCATTTCAAGACAATGTTACATACTGGTGAGAATGTAGTTAGAATTCTTTGGGATTTGTCCTTAGTCTGAGGTGTCAGCAATCTGTCTCGTGGACAATACCACACCCTTTTCATGGAGCGTTTTATCAGCATTTGGGTTTACTATGAAATAGTTGTTTATTGGAGAGCACTTTTGCCTCCTTGAAGAAATATGCTCTTTGTTTGCAATCACGTCAGATATGAAGGCACTAACTGTATGGCAATGAATCACGTAAGGCTCTTAGGTGATAGCTGGAGTAAGCCAAGAGTGCATTCCTTTCGGTTTGTTTGTGATAGAGAGTGGTGTATAGGTGGTCATTCTCTGTATTAATGGTGAGATCCAAGAATGACATTTTCGTATTATCACTTTGCATAGTCAATTTGAGGCCATTACAGTTTTGGTTTAACCAATTCTGAAACTGAGTGAGATCAGAATGAGTGTTTTGCCAAATGGGGAAAATATTGTCAATGTATCTTTTCCAAAGTTATTTCTAAAAGTATTGGTAGGTATTAGGATGGCAGATGACTCAAGACTGTCCCTGTATAGTATTGCCAAGTTTAGAGTGAAAACCGCTCCCATGGATGTACCCTTGATTTGGAAGAAGGAGTAATTTTCAAACCGGGAAACATTCTGTGGGAGTGCAAGGTTGAGCAATGCAATAATAAAAGAAGTGTTTACCCGGTGTGTTCTAGGTCTGGTTTTAAGACATCAGATATGACGTTGAAGCCATCCGCCTAAGGTATATTGTGATATAATACTTCAATATCTAGTGTCACTAGAAGGCAGTTAGAAGCAGAATAGGGGAATTTTCGATCAGGTTGATAAAGCACATACTGTCACAGATATAACACTGTGTCAAAGAGGAAAATGATTTGATGAAAACAATGACATACTGTCCTACTGGCTCTAATATACAGCTGCATCTGGAGACTATTGGTCTACCTGGTGGAGAATTATTGTTTTTTGTGTACTTACGGAAAAGTGTAGATGATTAGAGCTCTTGGGTATTTTAGATTAAGATATAGGAATTCATTGTTACTTAGAACGCCCCTTTCTTTAGCCTCAGAAGTGAGTTTGAGAATTTCAGATTGAAGTTCTTTGGGGGGGAGTTTGGTGTAATGGTAAGATTTGAGGAATTGACAGTGTATTTCAGATTTGCAAGTGCCGAAGTCATGGTGGACTATCAGCCGGTTTGATGATCAGGGATGAGCCTTCCTTAAGAGTATTTAGTGCTGAGTATTCCTGGAGGCAAATGATGTATGGTGTAAAAATACTTTGATGCTGTAGGTCCACAATATCCTTGAACACTAGTCTTTCAAATGTAAGAATTCCCTCTGGGGCACTGGTTATTGGGGGAGCAAACATGGATGGCTGACGTGGGCCAGTGACCTTGTAGTGAGACTTGGTGGACTGCCATCAAAGAAAGCTCTGAATCATATTTTCCTAAAGAATCTTAGTAGTTCAGTTTGTAATTTCAGGAAGTTAGTCCTCTCAGTGGGGACAAAAGATAACCCTTTGGTTAATAAAGCAATAAAGAGGGTACAAGGATAAATTAAACATAGGAATTGTTTGGGAAATGGTTAGTTCTGAGTCCCCTTTGATAGTATGTGTGTCTCTTCTGCCTGCCACTGAACCATCTTTGTCCTCTCTGTCATTCTCTGCCCTTAATTGGCTGTCATCCATGGCCTCTTTCTAAATAGGCCTGTGGGCCTCTAGTACTATAACTTCCACTGGTCCCTTCACTAAAATCAGAGCTGTCACCAGAGTCCTCAGAAGTGTCAGAAAAAGTGACACATTTCTGTTGTCTACTAAGGCAGCTCCAAGGACGATTTTAATTTTGGTTTGAACAAATCCTGTTAGTGTAATAGTCATCAGTCATGCATGGATATGTTTTTTCAGTTTTATAATTTTGTATGTCCTTTTATATTTTATAGTTTTTTGCCCATTTGTTTGATCCGAGTAAACTCAAGCATACACTTTTCATCTTTGTCAAGGAGTTCTTTAGCATCAGGTATTTTGTCTATCTCCTTTTTCTGTTTTTCCAAATCTGAAATTTTATCTAAGATGTTTTTAAATGCCCAGAGCAATATCAATCTCTAACACCCTCCAGTGTCTAGAAAATATTGTACCAATGTGACTGAACCCTTCTCTATACTTTATGGTCCTCTGTAAAGATTCCCGGTATATTTTTTACCAGTAGGCCAATCGGGATAATGTCTGCCTTTAGATATTCTGTCACCATTTTAATCATCAATGGCATGCAAGTATACATTTTTTGTACATTTTTCAAATTGATTGGAAAGGTTAGTGGCAGGGGTGGAAGTGTTGTCTGTACTGTCTGTGAATAGTGATGGACGTTTGAGGATATTTTGTATGTAGTCCCCTGAGTAAACTGGGGTGAAGTCTGGCATAGTGTAGTTGCTGAACAGTGGAGGAAGTGAGTCTACAGAAAGAGGTAGAATGAAGAGCTACTCACTAAGTTGTTACCAAAGTTAAATTGACCGATGCCATTCAGCAATTCATCATAGGTTGTTATTAGCATACAAGGGGAAACCCTTGAATCACTAGGGACCTGGGGTACATAGAAAAGTAAAGGACCAATGGTCCCTACTGCAAATGATTTCAACAAGCAATGATTGCAGCATAATGGCAGATTGAATCCTTTAACTGCTGAGGCTTTTTCATCCCAGTCCTGAGTCCTTTTTTCAACTGTTTGGGGTGGCTTGCTCTTAGGTTTCCATAACTTTTTTTCCACTTAAGATATCCACACCAATTTTGTGTTCTTTTTTTTACAACGTCATTGGGATTCAAAAAGCACCCACGGTTTGTGGATTGTTTTGGAGGGAACCAAGAAAATAACCAAATGTTACCTAAATTTTGTTTTTTGGGGGGAAAAAATATGAAAAAAGTGCTCTGCAGAAATGTGTCCGGGTCATCTCCTAAAAATGGCATCCAAAAAAGGTTTGCTGTGCTAAAATCATGACTTTCCCAGCTTTCAGGAACATGCAGAGAAGTATGGAAAAATCAATTTCTTACCACCGTATTGGTATTTTTCTAAAAGGTAGCTAATTTTCTGAATTTTTGTACTTTCAACATACTTACAGTTTGTGGTGGAAACAGGTGTGTAATACATGGGTGATGCTAGAAAGCTACACATTTCTAAAATGTAGACAACATTTTGAATTCAGCAAGGTGTCATTTGTGTAGATCCCTCAAGGTTTTCTCAAAGAAAGTAACTGTGGAAATAAAAAAATATGAAAAATGGTTAGGAAAAAAACAGCAATTTGTAACAACGGTTTAATCTGTAACTTTTTGTCACAATGGCTGATTTACTAAAGCAATATACCAGTACGCCCACTATACTATTCTGGTCGTGTGGATGTTTAGGGTTTGTAGGTTCTCCAAGAAGTCGAGGTATCAAGAGCTAACAATTGAACTGTACCTTACAATGGTTTTTCATTAGGTTCTAAGGGGCATACATATGAGCCCCTTGTGCCACCACAGCATCACTTTTTTTGATGCTCCAGCAGCGCAGATCACAAAATCATATCTATGAGGCCACACAAAGCCACTATGCGTGGCTTTGAATGGCCCCATAGATATGGAATAAGACAAGGCAGCGCAAATCACTGCGTTTCCTTACTCTGCACTTGGGAGGTGTTCCATGGTCGTTTCGGTGTGTTTTCCCATGCAACACCCATAGATTTTGACAGCCTTCCCATGTTGGAAAGCATGACATGGAAAGCCTGTCGTAAACCGACATCATAATCCTGATGGCAGAAATGCCGCCTGTATGGGATTATGTAGGTGGTTCCGACTGGCCGACGGGCTCCTTGAGCCCATCAGAAGCCAGCCGGATTGACCAAGGATGTCGGTCAGTAATCCTCCGATGAGCGGACGGAGGCTAACCGACAGACTTCCTAATTAGGGCCTAAGTGTCCCCCATTTGCATATCAGATAGCTAAACAACTATTTGCAAAGCCAAAAGCATGGCAGCCAGAGCTATTTGTCAATGCTTGTTTTGTCATGGCTTATGCAAACCTTTATTGTTGCAGGAGCTGCTGGGCAATTGTCAGTATAAAAATAATTTCCCCAAGGCAAAAATCTAGCTTTGATCTCAAGAAGCCCACACTCACATAGTAGCCTCTGCAACGGAAGACTCCTACTTTGTGAGCAGGCGTGTTCCTTATGAAAATTCACAGCGCTGTCACACACAGTGAAGTTAGCCAACAGCAGAAGTAGACTGATCCATTGCCCATGCTGCACTAGTTGGAAGAATAATGTGAATAACACAACAGACCAATGGATGAATAGGGCTACGTCTTTTTAAATGTGTGTTTTCTACATATATATAAGACCTCTAGGGGCAGAAGGGTCAACCCCCCCCCCCCCTCCTTTCACAATCAAGAAATCCCTGGTGGTCTAGTGGGTTTTCTGCTTGTGGCTCATGGCACAACAGTGATCCACAAGCAGGAAACTGTTCAGAGAGACATTATTGGAAAGGGGAGACCCTATGGACAGAACTCACCTTCTTCTCTACTCCCTAGCCGGTGGGGAAATGGGACATCAGTGCGCCTTTTGGTGGGAAGGGGGGCGGGGGCAGAAGTGGAAGAGATTCTTCTTCGCTCTCACCCATTTGTTTTAAAAAATGAAATTTCTGGTGCAAGCACCAGAGGCTTCCTGTAATCCCTCCCCACCGTCAGCCAGTGGCCAACAGACACACTGGGATGGTGTGTGGTCATCAGCAGTTTACTAATGCCCACACCGAAAGGGTTAATAAAAATATACAGTAAATAATAAATGAGTGGGTTCCAGTGACAAACATGCTCAGTGCTTTCTTAGGAGTGATACACAGTTGTGATAACGGTTATCAGTGTATGCATCATATAACAAAGAACATCACTGCCAGTTGGCTATAATATACAATGTTATGGGTCTACATGAAAGTCAATGACATTTCGATCCAATTACATATGTAGGATCATCATCATAACACATAAACTAAGTCAGAATCCAAAGAGACATTGAGAGAAAGACACACAGAAGGAAAAAGTCCAACAAATGGAATTATTCACAATCAAACAGAACCACTAAAAATGAGAGAAAGAGCGAAGAGTGTATCAAAAGGCTTGTCATGCCAGAGTCAAAATTGTGAGGTAAGGAAATCAATTGCTATGGCTCACCTTATTTAAAGTGTGGTGGCACAATAATCTGAGGCGAGAAATCTGCAGTGACGTGATAGAGACTTGTAACATTAGGGAGGGGAGGAACACCTGGGGGAATTTACAATGAGTGGCAAATATAATTGATTTTGCCATTTTAGCCTGAACCATAACTGTTATTATTCACTGAAGTAGTATAGATTTCTTATAATATGCTTTATTCTCAACCCCAGCTTTTCAAGAACTGCAGCCAGCACCTACATCCAACACTCTGCAGGTGCCCAACACCTGCGCTGAATGGGCCATGGATAACGCCTACCCCCACTATGCATGGCCTCCAGCTATGTGTAGTTGTCATGAATCAACAGCACACCCATATCGCTTTAGTGACAACTGGTCCATTCCTGCCCTCTGAAACACCTGTACGATACCACACACATTGGCGCAGGCCTCATCGCTTCTTTCTAACCCCCAGAAGCTTAATCATGGCTGAACATAAGGTTCAAGTAGTCCAGCAATTGACACAACCACAAGGTGTGAAAGATGTGCAGAAGTTCTTAGGCTTTGGTCATTTTTATTGCAGATTCATCCATAACTTCTCTGCTACTATCACCCCCATCACAAAGTTATTACGAAAAAATACCCATTTTCTGTGGGCACCAGAAGCAGAACAGGTTTTTAACTCTTTAAAGAAAGCCTTTACCACCGTCCCTATTTGAGCTCATCCGGTTGTTGAACAACCCTTCATAGTAGAAGCCGGAGCATCTGATGAGGCGGTTGGTGCAATTCTTTCACAACAGCATGTCGAAACGGGACAAGCTCACCCTGCAGCATATTTGTCTAAAAAGTTTAACAATGCTGAAAGAAATTACACTATCGCAGAAAAAGAATGTTAGAAATGGGATCTCTAGTTGGCAAGGGCTTGCACCTTTGTCCAAGTAGGGACCCTTCTTCCTAGTCAGGGTAAGGGTGTTACACTCGTGAAGTAACCCCTGCTCACCCTCGTGGTAGCTTGGCACGAGCAGTCAGGCTTAATTCAGAGGCAGTGTGTAAAGCATTTGCACATAACCAACAGTAATACAGTGTAAGCACTACAAACGGACACCACACCAGTTTAGAAAAATAACCAATATTTTATATACTCAAGACAAGACCAATTACGACAAAAATCCACAATACTATACTTTAAAAACGAATACTTGATAAGGTAACTTCTTCTTTGCAGGAATAGCACAAAAGCAAAGTTTGTACGAGTCGGTAGCTCCGCCCGAGCCTACCGTGATGCTGAAAACCACAGAGTCTAACAGTTCCAGCCGACCGCGTCAATACGGGCCAGCAGAGTCATGAACAGACTCGGTTACAGTACCTTTCTTGTTGTGGCTGGTACGGAGTGTACGAGCCGGTCGGCGTTCGTCGCGGTTGCGGTGCAAGACGGAGCGATGCAAGGTGCGGTGTCCCTCGATGCGGTGCAGGCAGCGGCTCGATGAGCGTCGTGCAGACGGAGTCGGTGAGTCCAAGGCGTGCGATGCAGGGTGAGACGATGCTCGATGCGGTGCTGACAGGTTGCGATGCAGGCGACCAAGCCGGAGTGCGGGAGCTGGCGTCGGACAGCGGTGCGAGTCGGAGCGGTGCGTCGCAGACGTGCGAGCGGTGCCCCAAATGCGGTGCGGTCACGACTCTTGAGCCAGTTGCAGCGACCGCGTCGGTCGGGTCCGGCTGGTTCAGTGAAGCGATGCGATGCGAACTGCGGTGCCCACAGGTCACAGTGCAAGCAGCGGCTCGATGTTGGCGGCGTTGGACGTCGCCCACGGTGAGACCAGGGTTGCGATGCGAAGCGGGGCGATGCAGTCTGCGGTGCAAACAGGTCACCGGCCAGGGATGGATTCGGTTGACGGAGTCGGTTGCAGTTCCCTCCCTCTGTGGCAACTGAAACAGCGTTCCAGAAGCGGTACCCAGAGGCTTTGCAGTCCCTGAGACTTCTTAACAGGAGGCCAGCTCGGTTCCAGGCCCTTGGAGATACTCAGCACAAGTTTGTAGAAAGTTCAGTCCAGTTCTTTCACTGCCCAAGGCAGAAGCAGCAGCTGCAGGCCAACCCAACAAAGCAACAACACAGCAAAGGGGCAGTACTCCTCCTGGCAGCTCTTCCAGCTCTTCGTCTTGGCAGGTTCCTTGATTCCAGCGAGATCTAAATTCATGGGGTCAGGGCCCCAATATTTATATCCCAAATTCCTTTGTTCTCTGAAGGCAGAGAGGCCTTTGCCTAGTCCAAACCAGTTCTGGAGCACTTTGTTGACAAGTCTCCGTCCCTTCTTTCATTGAGTAGGCCAGGGACATCAGACGCACCACAGGAGGTGGAGCCAGCATTGTGGAGGGAAGGCACTGTCCTATTCAGGGCCCAGGTGCGACCCCTCCCACCCATCTACATGTAGATCTTGCTATTCAGCCCTGTGCTGACTCACCCTGTCTCCTGGCATCCCCCAGCCCCTGTCACTCACACTCCAGACAAGGAATACACAACCTCGCAGAGGCAGGCTTGGATGGTTAGACAAGAAAATACCCACTTTCTAAAAGTGATATTTTCAAACACAGAATGTTAAAACCAACTTCACTAAAAGCCGCATTTCATCATTCTGAGTCCAGGCATACTAAACTCGAATTTCTACCACGTTCCCGGGTCAGTTAGGATTATAAGCTGTAATAATCAAAACTGCCCGTTCTGGCCTATGGGGAACAGGTAGCCTTGCAATAGTGAAAAACGAACTAGGCTGTAATTCACTATCAGGACATGCCGCACACACCCGGGCATGTCCTACCTTTCGCATACAACGCACCCTGCCCACAGGGGTACCTTGGGCCTACCTTAGGGGTGACTAACATGTAGTAAAGGGAAGGTTTAGGGACTTGCAAGTGTGTGCACTTGCCAAGTCGACATGGCAGCCCCAGGCTGCGCACAGGCTCTGCGATGGCAGGCCCGAGTTACACTTTACGGGCTGTTTGCGTGGGTGGCACAATCCAGTGCTGCAGCCCACCAACAGCATTTGGTCTATAGGCCCTGGCACTCGCAGTGCACTTTACAAGGGACTGACACATAAACCAAATAGGCCAATCATGGAAACACCAATCCATAACACATTTTATACAGGAGCACTTGCACTTTCCCACTGGACAGCAGTGAGGAAAGTGCGCAGAATCATTACACCAGCAAAAACAGAGTCAAAACCGGGAGGTCAGAAAGCAAAAAGTCAGGGGAAACACGCCAAAAGATGCCAAGTCTAACACATGTCCCCTCCAGCTGAAAGTAGGGAGAACTACCCAACCCCATTGGAGTTCTCTTCACTAAGGCGGAAGAACCTGGACAGACCATCTGCGTTGGCGTGTTCTGTACCAGGACGGTGTTCCACCGTAAAGTCCATTCCCTGTAGGGAGATGGACCACCTCAGCAGTTTTGGATTCTCACCCCTCATTTGCATCAACCATCTGAGGGGCCGGTGGTCTGTCTGAACCCGGAAGTGAGTCCCAAACAGGTATGGTCTCAACTTCTTCAGTGCCCAGACCACAGCAAAAGCTTCCCTTTCTATGGCACTCCACCTCTGTTCCCTGGGAAGTAGTCTCCTGCTAAGGAAGACTACAGGCTGATCCAGGCCCTCTTCGTTCAGTTGTGAGAGCACCGCTCCCACACCATGTTCTGAAGCGTCAGTCTGCACGACAAATTCTTTGGAGAAGTCAGGTGCCTTGAGCACGGGCGCCGTGCACATGGCTGCCTTCAGGGCATCAAAAGCTTTCTGGCAGGACTCAGTCCAGATCACTTTCCTGGGCTGCCTCTTAGAGGTCAGCTCTGTTAAGGGGGCAACGATGGTGCCATAGCCCTTAACAAATCTCCTATAGTAACCGGTGAGACCTAAGAAGGCTCTCACCTCTGTCTGGGTTTTGGGGGTTCCCAAGCCAGAATGGTGTCAATCTTGGGTTGTAGGGGCGCCACCTGGCCGCTTCCTACCTGGTGTCCCAAGTACACCACAGAACCCTGCCCGATCTGGCACTTACTGGCCTTGATCGTGAGGCCTGCACCTTGCAGAGCCCTCAACACTTTCTCAAGGTGCTGTAAATGTTCTTCCCAGCTGGAACTGAACACAGCAATGTCATCCAGGTAGGCGGCACTGAAATCCTCCAGCCCAGCCAACACCTGATTGACCAACATCTGAAAGGTGGCAGGGGCATTCTTCAACCCAAAGGGCATCACCCGGAATTGGTAATGACCTTCTGGGGTTGAGAACGCTGATCTCTCCTTGGCCCCATCGGTTAAGGCAATCTGCCAGTACCCAGACGTTAAATCAAACGTGCTGAGGAACCGGGCAGCTCCCAACCGATCAATGAGCTCATCAGCTCTGGGGATGGGGTGCGCGTCAGTCCTGGTGACGGCATTGAGCCCACGGTAGTCCACACAAAACCGGAGTTCTGGAGTGGCACCGGGCGCAGCAGCCTTTGGGACCAAGACCACTGGGCTGGCCCAAGGACTGTGGGAGGGCTCAATCACCCCTAACGCCAACATCTTAGAGACCTCCTCCTTGATGCTGGCTCTGACCCGGTCAGTCAACCTGTAAATCTTGTGTTTCACAGGAGGGCTGTCACCAGTGTCCACGTCATGGGTACACCAGTGAGTAACACCGGGGGTCAGAGAGAACAGTGGGGCGAACTGTCCCAACAACTGGCGACAGTCCCCCTGCTGCTCCTGAGTCAGAGTAGGGGAGAGGATCACACCCTCTACTGACCCATCATGCTCCTTGGTAGACAGGAGGTCAGGGAGAGGCTCACTCTCCTCTTCCACCCCATCATCTGTCGCCAAGAGCATACTCACTTCGGACCTCTCGAAGTGGGGCTTGAGGCGGTTCACGTGAAGGACCCTCAAAGGGTTCCTTGGAGCCTGCAAATCCACCAGGTAGGTGACGTCACTTTTGCGCTCCTTTACCTCATATGGCCCAGTCCACTTGTCCTGCAAGGCACAAGGTGCCACTGGGGCCATGACCCACACTTTTTGCCCAGGTTGAAATTCGACCAGAGTGGCATTCTGGTCATACCATCTCTTCATTTCTTCCTGGCTTGCTTCTAGGTTCGCCTGAGCGAGTTTCCTGAAGCGGGCAGTTTGGTTTCTAAAGGCCAGCATGTAGCTAAATACATCCTGGGGAGTTTTCCTGGGAGCTGCCTCCCAGCCTTCCTTTACCAAACTCAGAGGTCCTCTGACAGGGTGGCCATACAGGAGCTCAAAGGGGCTGTACCGAAGAGACTTCTGAGGCACCTCCCTGTATGCAAAGAGTAGGCATGGCAAGAGGACGTCCCACTTACGCCTCATGGGTTCTGTTAGACCCTTGATCATGCCTTTCAAGGTCTGGTTGAATCTCTCCACCAGACTGTTTCCTTGTGGGTGGTAAGGAGTGGTGAACTTGTAGGTTACACCACACTCCTTCCACAGGGATGTCATATACTTCGATATGAAATTGGTCCCCCTATCAGAAACCACCTCTCTGGGGAATCCCACACGGGAAAAGATCCCCATTAACGCCCGGCCCACCACTGGCGCCGTCGTTGTCCTGAGAGGGATTGCCTCCGGGTACCGGGTGGCATGGTCCACCAAGACCAGGATGTACCTGTTGCCCATGGCTGTCTTGGGATCCAGTGGCCCCACAATATCCATCCCTACCCTTTCAAAGGGTGTACCAACAACAGGAAAAGGTTGGAGAGGAGCTTTGACCTTCCTCCCACTCTTACCACTTGCCTGGCAAGTTTGGCAAGACCTACAGTGGGCATCCGACTGCCTTCGCATTTGGGGCCAAAGAAGTGGGTGACAAGCCTGTCAAAGGTCTTGTCCTGCCCCAAATGTCCTGCCAAAGGCACGTCATGAGCCAGACCCAGTAGGAAGGTCCTGAAGCGCTGGGGTACTACCAGCACACGGGCTGACCCAGGCTCAGCAACCTTAGGCTCACTGTATAGGAGACCACTCTCCCAGTAGATCAGATGTGACCCAGACTGATTACCAGCTGCCTGGTCTGCAGCCTGCCGCCGCAGACCCTCCAGAGTAGGGCACTCGTTCTGCTCCCTGCAGAACTCCTCCCTGGTGGGACCCCCTTCTTGCTGCCAATGGGTCAGCTCAGAGATGTCTCCCAGTACGGCTACCTGCTCCCCTGTAGGCACCGGGGCGTCCCCCTCGAGGTCCGCCTCCTCCCGGTCCGTGGGATCTTCGGGGGTCGGTTTCCCGCACCCCCTGCCCTTTCTCTTGGCAGGGACTTGGGCCACTGTTCCAGGCTCCAAGTCCTCTTGATCACCCTTTTGGCTGCCATTGACCGAGTAGACACGCATGCCCACTCTGGCAACCCAAGCATCTCCAAGTGAGACCTGAGCTCAACCTCCTTCCATAAGGACTGCTCCAGGTCGTTTCCTAGCAGACAATCTACAGGCATGGTAGGGCTCACAACCACCCTCAAGGGACCTGAGACCCCCCCCATTCAAAGGGAACCTGCGCCACCATACATTGGCGCTCTGAGTTGTCTACAGCAACTACTTGGTGGAATGCTCCGGGGACTACTTGCTTCTCAGACACCAGGTGACACCGGACTGAGGTCACACTGGCTCCAGTGTCTCTGAGAGCCTCTATCCTGTTCCCATTGATGGTCACCCAGGTGCTATATTTCTTTGTGTTAGGGGGCACCTGGTTTCCTGGGACCATCTCACTGTCCCCTAGTGAGACAAGGGTCATTTCTGCGGGATCCCCACCCTCCTGTGGGCACCCCTCCTCCCCAAGCGCTACACTAGCCAACACTTTGGACTGTCCACCGGTGGGTGGCTGTGTCCCCTTTGGGCACTTGGGGTCCCCCTTAAAGTGACCTACCTGGTCACATGCATAACACTTGCGGGGGCCGGTCTCAACAGGCTTCCCTGTAGAGACCCCTTTCTTCTTATCACCGGGGGCTGGGAACCTTTACCCTGGGTACTAGTTTGGGGCCCTTTAGAGAACTCCTGTGCTTTACCCTTGTCCCCCCACCTTTCTGCTGGGGACCCTGCCCACCTTTGGCTGAGTCTCCCCCAAACGCTTTCTTGTGGACCCTGGTACTCACCCAGCGGTCCGCTTCCATAGCAAGCTTCCTGGGGTCAGTTAGCTTACTATCAACTAGGTGCTGGCGCAGATCTGCAAAACATAGACTAGACAAGTGCTCCCATGCAATCAAGTTGTAGAGCCCCTGAAAATCTGTTACACTACTGCCCTTCACCCAACCATCCAGAGACCTGCAGAACACATCCACACATTCCAACCAAGTGTTGGCATCAGACTTCTTACTGGACCTGAACTGATCCCTGTACTTTTCAGGAGTAAGACCATACTTCGTGAGAAGGGCATCCTTCATGTCAGCATAGGTGAGGTGATACCCCTTACCCAAAGCTATCAGAGCATCCCTTGCTTCTTCAGGGAAAAGTGGCCACAATCCTGCTCCCCAATTCTCCTCAGGGACCCCATTCATGTGTATGGCTGCCTCATAACCCTGAAACCACCTTTGTATGTCATCCCCCTTCTTGAACTCCTTGCCTACGTTCTTGGGAATGTGCACAATCCTGTCTGCCTTTCTGGACGAATTGCTGCCACCATCTGAGCCTGACTTACTCCTAAGTTCTAGCTCCTTCAGTTCTCTCTCATGCTCTAAGAGCATCTTCCTCTCCTCTATGGCCAATCTCTTCTCCTCCCGCTCACTCTCCAGCCTGAGCTTCTGCAGCTCAAACTGCCTTGCCTCCCGCCTGTCCACCAGCTCCTCTGGGGACAGACTGCTGCTGCCTGATCTGGCGGGTTCCCCCCTACCCAAAAGCACATCCACCCTGGAAATAGGCTCCTCCACCTCCTCACTGAGATTACCAGGCTGCCCATTGGCATGTCTGGCTGCTACCCAGGCCCTCAGCGCCTTCTGTAGCTCCTCCTTCCTTGTGAGGCCTTTAATTTGGACTTTCAGGTTTTTACAAATCGCTCGTAGCTCCTTTACGGCGTAGGATTCCAACCTATCCTCCTCAAAGATAACTTCCAGAGATGCAACGGATGATACAGTTGATTCAGGCATGATGAAAGTAGTGAGTTGAAAACTGGCAAGATCAAAAATAGGCCAAAAGAAAAAGAACCAGTATGTGGTACGTAATGGTCTGCGATATGGTAGTAGTGCACACCAATCACTGTAAGTCAAGTGCAAACACAAGTCCTATCCTCACCGCTGACAACCAATGTTAGAAATGGGATCTCTAGTTGGCAAGGGCTTGCACCTTTGTCCAAGTAGGGACCCTTCTTCCTAGTCAGGGTAAGGGTGTTACACTCGTGAAGTAACCCCTGCTCACCCTCGTGGTAGCTTGGCACGAGCAGTCAGGCTTAATTCAGAGGCAGTGTGTAAAGCATTTGCACATAACCAACAGTAATACAGTGTAAGCACTACAAACGGACACCACACCAGTTTAGAAAAATAACCAATATTTTATATACTCAAGACAAGACCAATTACGACAAAAATCCACAATACTATACTTTAAAAACGAATACTTGATAAGGTAACTTCTTCTTTGCAGGAATAGCACAAAAGCAAAGTTTGTACGAGTCGGTAGCTCCGCCCGAGCCTACCGTGATGCTGAAAACCACAGAGTCTAACAGTTCCAGCCGACCGCGTCGATACGGGCCAGCAGAGTCATGAACAGACTCGGTTACAGTACCTTTCTTGTTGTGGCTGGTACGGAGTGTACGAGCCGGTCAGCGTTCGTCGCGGTTGCGGTGCAAGACGGAGCGATGCAAGGTGCGGTGTCCCTTGATGCGGTGCAGGCAGCGGCTCGATGAGCGTCGTGCAGACGGAGTCGGTGAGTCCAAGGCGTGCGATGCAGGGTGAGACGATGCTCGATGCGGTGCTGACAGGTTGCGATGCAGGCGACCAAGCCGGAGTGCGGGAGCTGGCGTCGGACAGCGGTGCGAGTCGGAGCGGTGCGTCGCAAACGTGCGAGCGGTGCCCCAAATGCGGTGCGGTCACGACTCTTGAGCCAGTTGCAGCGACCGCGTCGGTCGGGTCCGGCTGGTTCAGTGAAGCGATGCGATGCGAACTGCGGTGCCCACAGGTCACGGTGCAAGCAGCGGCTCGATGTTGGCGGCGTTGGACGTCGCCCACGGTGAGACCAGGGTTGCGATGCGAAGCGGGGCGATGCGGTCTGCGGTGCAAACAGGTCACCGGCCAGGGATGGATTCGGTTGACGGAGTCGGTTGCAGTTCCCTCCCTCTGTGGCAACTGAAACAGCGTTCCAGAAGCGGTACCCAGAGGCTTGTGAAGTCTTTGCAGTCCCTGAGACTTCTTAACAGGAGGCCAGCTCGGTTCCAGGCCCTTGGAGATACTCAGCACAAGTTTGTAGAAAGTTCAGTCCAGTTCTTTCACTGCCCAAGGCAGAAGCAGCAGCTGCAGGCCAACCCAACAAAGCAACAACACAGCAAAGGGGCAGTACTCCTGGCAGCTCTTCCAGCTCTTCGTCTTGGCAGGTTCCTTGATTCCAGCGAGATCTAAATTCATGGGGTCAGGGCCCCAATATTTATATCCCAAATTCCTTTGTTCTCTGAAGGCAGAGAGGCCTTTGCCTAGTCCAAACCAGTTCTGGAGCACTTTGTTGACAAGTCTCCGTCCCTTCTTTCAGTGAGTAGGCCAGGGACATCAGACGCACCACAGGAGGTGGAGCCAGCATTGTGGAGGGAAGGCACTGTCCTATTCAGGGCCCAGGTGCGACCCCTCCCACCCATCTACATGTAGATCTTGCTATTCAGCCCTGTGCTGACTCACCCTGTCTCCTGGCATCCCCCAGCCCCTGTCACTCACACTCCAGACAAGGAATACACAACCTCGCAGAGGCAGGCTTGGATGGTTAGACAAGAAAATACCCACTTTCTAAAAGTGGTATTTTCAAACACAGAATGTTAAAACCAACTTCACTAAAAGCCGCATTTCATCATTCTGAGTCCAGGCATACTAAACTCGAATTTCTACCACGTTCCCGGGGTCAGTTAGGATTATAAGCTGTAATAATCAAAACTGCACGTTCTGGCCTATGGGGAACAGGTAGCCTTGCAATAGTGAAAAACGAACTAGGCTGTAATTCACTATCAGGACATGCCGCACACACCCGGGCATGTCCTACCTTTCGCATACAACGCACCCTGCCCACAGTGGTACCTTGGGCCTACCTTAGGGGTGACTAACATGTAGTAAAGGGAAGGTTTAGGGACTTGCAAGTGTGTGCACTTGCCAAGTCGACATGGCAGCCCCAGGCTGCGCACAGGCTCTGCGATGGCAGGCCCGAGTTACACTTTACGGGCTGTTTGCGTGGGTGGCACAATCCAGTGCTGCAGCCCACCAACAGCATTTGGTCTATAGGCCCTGGCACTCGCAGTGCACTTTACAAGGGACTGACACATAAACCAAATAGGCCAATCATGGAAACACCAATCCATAACACATTTTATACAGGAGCACTTGCACTTTCCCACTGGACAGCAGTGAGGAAAGTGCGCAGAATCATTACACCAGCAAAAACAGAGTCAAAACCGGGAGGTCAGAAAGCAAAAAGTCCGGGGAAACACGCCAAAAGATGCCAAGTCTAACAAAGAACTTCTAGCTATCCACGCAGCTTTCAAGGTATGGCGTCATTACCTACTGGGGTGCGGGGGACATCCTGTTATCGTTTACATCGATCACCAAATTCGACAATATAGAAAATTAGCCTAGGCCTTGACTCCTCATCAACTGCGATGGTCTTTATTCTTTACTGAGTTCAATTTCGTAGTAACACTTTGTCCTGGGACGGAGAATTGGAAAGCTGATTATTATCACGATTTCATGAAGATACTGACTTCAAAGAAGTTATGAAAACCCCTACCCATAATTTCACCACATGTGATTGGGGCTAGTTCCATACATATTTTCTTAGATGACGTAAGAAGAGTCAACCCGCTAATAAACTTGTTAGATTGGGCTGCGTCAGACAGGAACAGAGAGATCCGTGAGGGGTTACCATTTCAAGGGTCTAAACTCTATCCATCTACTACCACCTTGCACTTACAAGCCATAGGTTGCTGCCATGATATCCCATGGTGTTACATCCCGGGAGAACCAAGACACAAGAAATGAAGCACAACATTTTTGGTGGCCAGGGTTAAACTTAGATGTGACTAATTATGTAACCAATGTGATATTTGCATTCAAGCCAAAGCAGATCGAACTTACCCGTTCCCAGGTGTGGGAAGATATTTCCATAGATTTCATTATAGGGCTTCCTCCGCAAAAACGATATGACACCATTATGGTGGCAGTAGAAAGACCTTCCAAGATGGCCCATTTTGTTGCATACCAAGTGGTTCCTACTTCTCCCCAGCTAGCACAATTGTTGTTGGAAAATATGGTTGAGTTACATGGGTTGCCCTGTACCATTACCTCAGATCAAAGTTCCCAATTTACTTCACAGTTCTGGAAAACTTGATGCGCGCATTTGGGTAGTCAAGCGTCATTGTCCACAAGTTTCCACCCGGAAAGCAATGGACAAACTGAAAGTATAAACCAATGCATCAAACAATATTTTCAATGTTTTCTTTGGGATATCCCAAGGGATTGAAAACACATGCTTTTGCGTGCACACTTTGCCTATAATATACTGCCACACTCTTCCACTCATTTCTACCCTTTTAATACAGGTTTTAGCTTCCATCCCCAATATCTACCATTGTTACTTATCCATGTTGATGACTCTGTACCACACGTAGGTTTGCAAACTGTCTACCATTGCACTTCAAACTAAACAACATATGCTTCAAGCTAAGCAAAAATACAAGATGTTTGCCAACTGACACCATCAAAAAGGGCTAGATAATCAAGTGGGAGGATAAAGGGTGGCTTTCTACCAAAAATCTACATTTCAAACATAAGAACAAATTCCACCCAAAATTTGTAGGACCTTTTGAGATCATTCAATGAATTAATCCAGTGAGTTTGAAATTACTTTTTCCAGCTACTTTGAAAATCCAACCTGTGTTTCATACTTCCCTGCTGAAGCCGGATTCCGAGTTGGCTTGTTCACGGCCTCCACTGATCTTTGTTCAAGGTTCCCCAGAATACCCTCTGGAAGTTATCTATGGTGTTCAGCACAGAAATGGATGGATTTGGTGCTTGGTTTCTTGGACTGGTATGGTCTGGAAAATGATTCATGGGAACCAGCTAAGAACCTTCATGCTCCCCACCTAATTTGCCAATTCCTGGCCACCCAACAGAGCTTGCCTCAATCGCAAGCTGTGCTTCGAGCAATGTCATGTAACAACAGCGTGCCCATCTTGCTTTAGTGACAGCTGGTCCATTCCTGACCTCTGAAACACCTGTACTATCACGCGCATATTGGCGCAGGCATCACCACTGTGGAAAGAAGCACTGAAAATCGGACTGATGGTGGTGGGTTTGCTGGCATACGACTCTACGCCAGGGCCAATGTTATCCACCACGATTCCCTGCCAAAAATGACTCAATTGCCAGGTGAATCTCTGCCCGAGCTCATCAAACTGAAAGGGCGCCACTTACGGAGCTCATTATAGTGGCCCAAACCAACATGTCTGCCATCAAACTAGAACCCTTACAATCTTCCTCCCAAGCTGAAATAGCCACCATGTCTGCCGAGATCACTCGAAATTTACAAACTTTCGGGGGAAGATCCAAATCGGGGTGGCCATTTTCTTATAAAACTAGACAGCACTTACTGGCTTTTGCCTGGTATTTCATGGTTTACCGAGGAGCAGAGTTGGTGTGGCGAGCTCCAGTTCCAGATCCTTGTAAGAGTTTGTACTAGTTTCAATGCAAGGGACTGTCTTGGGAGGAGAAAATCAGAACAGTCCAGAGAATCCTGTTTCCAGTTGAGTAGGATTTTGATTTCTTTTAAAAAGGAAAAAAAGACAAAAAGGTTTACAGATATTGAGCTGTTGAGACTAAAGGAGGTACGGGCACATGTATCTCAGACGGACCTACAAGAGAATATTTGTGTGAAAGGTCTTGCTGGGTTTATGTGGAATGTGATGGAATGTACTACAAATAAGTCAAAGAGGAAAGAACCTTGTGACAGCTCGAAGGACCAAGAGACTCTTAAAAGGAAAAGATCCCTCACAAGCTTATGAGCAAGACATTTTCTCGAACAGTTGCCTGAATGAACACTTCACTGGTGCACACGTGTGATAAAACACATCTCCCACCAAGCATACTTGTTTGACAAAACACATCTCCTGCCAAACATATTTGTGTGACGAAACACATCTCCTATCAAACACCCACGTTTTCTTCCCTACAGGTCTCCCTCCAATCAGTACCCTCCCTAAGATCACTTCCCCTCATCTGGCCGCTCTGTTCCTTTGAGTCGGAGGTGCCGGAGGGTGGGCTACTGGGAGAGGTATTGTTCCTGAGGATCCATGATCTGACAGCAGTGGGGGGTTAGTCAGGGGTTGGTTGTAAAGTCTGCACCCACACTGCCATTTCCCACTGCTCACTGCCTATGGGGGTTGGTCAAGGGCCTGGCCTGCAGTCTGGCTGTGCATCCAACTCACAGAGGTGCTCAACCCCCACTGTGCCCCATCCCCACTATGCAATGCCTTTGCTCTTCCCATCTGTGTCATTTTTTTCTACGCCTATATCTTTCTGTCTGCCTCTCTGCCTCCACAACACTTCTGCCTTTCTTTAAAACTCTTTGTGAACGTTGTCATTCATATTCAATTTGTTTTTTTTAAATAAATGATGGACAAATCCATTACTTGAAATGATGACTGTTATGATCGCAATCATGTTTTGAGCAGCGGCAGCTCCCCCGCTAAGGCGGAGGAGCGTGGCACTACTGCCAGATGCAGCAAAGAAAGGAAAAAATTAAATGATAATAACGGAATGTTATTATCATTTTATTGTTTCCTCCTGCTGCAGCAGTGCGTGAGGGGGCAGGCGGGGTGGAGCTGCAGGGAAGGAGTGGTAGACACGTCTGTGCGCAATGACTGTTTGGTCGGCCCGCTTGGGCAGCCCAAAACAGTCATGTGCACTCCCCTGTTCTCCATGCAGTCTGCATTACAGCCTGCATGGGGAACATGCCCACCCCTACAGCCCCTGGCTGAGGGCCGTGTCACGGCGCTCAGACCAATCACAACACTCCACTGGAGCGTTGTGATTGGCTTAGGGGTGGGAGCCCGGCTGCCTGCTTCCTGTTCTGACCTGGAGTCAGACACAGGCAGCAGGAGAGAAGACGTAGGACACAAGGTAAGTTTCATTTTAATATTATAATTTTTTTAAGGCATCCAGCGAGCCTAGCCCCCTGCGGTTGCCCCCCCTGTGAGCCGTGCCGGCCGCCTCTGGTTTTGAGTTCCAAATTAGGGATTTTTTTTTACATTTCTACGTTTCCTCCTGGACTATTAATCATCCTGGCATTGGACACTTGTTATAGTGACTCTCTATTCCTGTGGAATTTTTTTCCACAGCACGAAAGCTGAAATTCCTAATCGATTTATGAAATTTCATGATAACAGGGAAAAGAATTACAGAGATCTTCGCCAGCCAGTTGCATTTGTCTAAAAATTCATGTGGATTTGACCATATTTATGGATCACTGAATTGCAGCGGCACTGGTATATTTAACTGTTAACACTTTTAAGCCATCACTTCGGTTCATGGAAATGCAATAAAAATGTGCCTTGCTTCTCTGTCAACATGACAGGATCACACGGCACACTTTCATTTTCTTTTTTATTTTCAAAAACAATATCTCAAAGCAAAAATGTTTGCCCTTGGCTTGAATGGTTTTTACTTATACATACCGCAACATTTTAGTTGGCAGTTTGTAAAAGTAAAAACTGAATATGTGTCTACCCACTCTAAATTGGGTGGCGGACACATGGCCAAACCTCTGACTGCCCTTACTCTGTCGGGCTGTTGCAGGGATATGTAGGCGGCGGAGACGGAATACCCTCAGCCGTCTACAAATTGAAGGTCCGTCCATCTGTAAAGCAGGCCGGTGGACCTTCAAGTTGGCGGAAAGGATACTCTGTTGCCATTGAGACCGAGTACCCTTTCTGCCAACACTGCCTATGGGGGTTGGTCAAGGGCCTGGCCTGCAGTCTGGCTGTGCATCCAACTCACAGAGGGTGCTCAACCCCCACTGTACCCCATCCCCACTATGCAATGCCTTTGCTCTTCCGCTCCGTGTCATTTTTTTCTATGCCTATCTCTTTCTGTCTGCCTCTCTGCCTCCACAACACTTCTGCCTTTTTTAAAAACTCTTTGTGAATGTTGTCATTCATATTCAATTTGTGTTTTTAAAATAAATGATGGCCAAATCCATTACTTGAAATGATGACTGTTATGATCGCAATCATGTTTTGAGCAGCGGCAGCTCCTCCGCTAAGGCGGGGGAGTGTGGCACCACTGGCAGATGCATCAAAGAAAGGAAAAAATTAAATGATAATAACGGAATGTTATTATCATTTTATTGTTTCCTCCTGCTGCAGCAGTGGGTGAGGGGGCGGGCGAGGCGGAGCTGTAGGGGAGGAGTGGTAGAGACTTCTGTGCGCAATGACTGTTTGGTCGGCCCTCTTGGGCAGCCCAAAACAGTCATGTGCACTCCCCTGTTCTCCATGCAGTCTGCATTACAGCCTGCATGGAGAACATGCCCACCCCTACAGCCCCTGGCTGAGGGCTGTGTCACGGCGCTCAGACCAATCACAACACTCCACTGGAGCGTTGTGATTGGCTTAGGGGTGGGAGCCCGGCTGCCTGCTTCCTGTTCTGACCTGGAGTCAGACACAGGCAGCAGGAGAGAAGACGCAGGACACAAGGTAAGTTTTATTTTAATATTATAATTTTTTTTAAAGCATCCAGCGAGCCTAGCCCTCTGCGGTCGCCCCCCCGTGAGCCGTGCCAGCCGCCCCTGGTTTTGAGTTCCAAATCAGGTAAAATTTTCTACATTTCTACGTTTCCTCTTGGACTATTAATCATCCTGGCATTGGACACTTGTTATAGTGACTCTCTATTCCTGTGGAATTTTTTTCCACAGCACGAAAGCTGAAATTCCTAATCGATTTATGAAATTTCATGATAACAGGGAAAAGAATTACAGAGATCTTCGCCAGCCAGTTACATTTGTCTAAAAATTCATGTGGATTTGACCATATTTATGGATCACTGAATTGCAGCGGCACTAGTATATTTAACTGTTAACACTTTTAAGCCATCACTTCAGTTCATGGAAATGCAATAAAAATGTGCCTTGCTTCTCTGTCAACATGACAGGATCACACGGCACACTTTCATTTTCTTTTTTTTATTTTCAAAAACAATATCTCAAAGCAGAAATGTTTGCCCTCGGCTTGAATGGTTTTTACTTATACATACCGCAACATTTTAGCTGGCAGTTTGTAAAAGTAAAAACTAAATATGTGTCTACCCACTCTAAATTGGGTGGCGGACACATGGCCAAACATCTGACTGCCCTTACTCTGTCGGGCCGTTGCAGGGATATGTAGGCGGCGGAGACGGAATACCCTCAGCCGTCTACAAATTGAAGGTCCGTCCATCTGTAAAGCAGGCCGGTGGACCTTCAAGTTGGCGGAAAGGATACTCTGTTGCCGTTGAGACCGAGTACCCTTTCTGCCAACACTGCCTATGGGGGTTGGTCAAGGGCCTGGCTGTGCATCCAACTCACAGAGGGTGCTCAACCCCCACTGTACCCCATCCCCACTATGCAATGCCTTTGCTCTTATGCTCTGTGTCAATTTGTTCTATGCCTATCTCTTTCTGTCTGCCTCTCTGCCTCCACAACACTTCTGCCTTTTTTTAAAACTCTTTGTGAACGTTGTCATTCATATACATTTTGTGTTTTTAAAATAAATGATGGACAAATCCATTACTTGAAATGATGACTGTTATGATCGCAATCATGTTTTGAGCAGCGGCAGCTCCTCCGCTAAGGCGGAGGAGTGTGGCACCACTGGCAGATGCATCAAAGAAAGGAAAAAATTAAATGATAATAACGGAATGTTATTATCATTTTATTGTTTCCTCCTGCTGCAGCAGTGCGTGAGGGGGCGGGGGGGCGGAGCTGTAGGGGAGGAGTGGTAGACACTTCTGTGCGCAATGACTGTTTGGTCGGTCCTCTTGGGCAGCCCAAAACAGTCATGTGCACTCCCCTGTTCTCCATGCAGTCTGCATTACAGCCTGCATGGAGAACATGCCCACCCCTACAGCCCCTGGCTGAGGGCCGTGTCACGGCACTCAGACCAATCACAATGCTCCACTGGAGCGTTGTGATTGGCTTAGGGGTGGGAGCCTGGCTGCCTGCTTTCTGTTCTGACCTGGAGTCAGACACAGGCAGCAGGAGAGAAGACGCAGGACACAAGGTAAGTTTTATTTTAATATTATAATTTTTTTAAAGCATCCAGCGAGCCTAGCCCTCTGCGGTCGCCCCCCGTGAGCCGTGCCAGGCGCCCCTGGTTTTGAGTTCCAAATCAGGTAAAATTTTCTACATTTCTACGTTTCCTCTTGGACTATTAATCATCCTGGCATTGGACACTTGTTATAGTGACTCTCTATTCCTGTGGAATTTTTTTCCACAGCACGAAAGCTGAAATTCCTAATCGATTTATGAAATTTCATGATAACAGGGAAAAGAATTACAGAGATCTTCGCCAGCCAGTTACATTTGTCTAAAAATTCATGTGGATTTGACCATATTTATGGATCACTGAATTGCAGCGGCACTGGTATATTTAACTGTTAACACTTTTAAGCCATCACTTGGAAATGCAATAAAATTGTGCCTTGCTTCTCTGTCAACATGACAGGATCACACGGCACACTTTCATTTTCTTTTTTTTATTTTAAAAAACAATATCTCAAAGCAGAAATGTTTGCCCTTGGCTTGAAAGGTTTTTACTTATACATACCACAACATTTTAGCTGGCAGTTTGTAAAAGTAAAAACTGAATATGTGTCTACCCACTCTAAATTGGGTGGCGGACACATGGCCAAACCTCTGACTGCCCTTACTCTGTCGGGCTGTTGCAGGGATATGTAGGCAGCAGAGACGGAATACCCTCAGCCGTCTACAAATTGAAGGTCCGTACATCTGTAAAGCAGGCCGGTGGACCTTCAAGTTGGTGGAAAGGATGCTCTGTTGCCGTTGAGACCGAGTACCCTTTCTGCCAACATCTTAATCAGTGACAATGTCTCAAGGGGTATCGTTTGAAGGGGGAGTTGTTAAAGAACAAAATAAATTGCTTTGGAGGGGCATAGGAAAACAGAAGAACGTGGAACGAGACAGTTTTTTGTATAAATGCTTATCACATATATTTAAGTAAATATTATGATCAATACAAAAACAAATGAATCCATAAAGAAAAAAGGAACTGTGTTACATTAAATGTCATGTAACCTGTGATAACGTGCATAAGTGCTCATGAAAGGTGAACGACGAAAGTGACACGTGAAGGAATGTATACAGCGGAAAAGGAGGCACAAGTAGGGTTATATATACAGTGAAGTTGACTGTGATGCCTGTACAATTAATATAATTATGTACAAATTGGATCTTCTGGACAATCACAGAGAAGGCGCCGTAAATTACGCTGTGGGAGCCGACAGCGTTTCGGCCTGTAGGCCATCGTCAGGACCAGGTTACAAAATTTCAATACAGTGACGGTGGGCGTCACGGAAGGAATGCACTTTGTTCCATTTAATGTAACACAGTGCATTTTGTTTATGGAATCATTTGTTTTTGTATTGATCATAATATTTACTTGAATATATGTGAAAAGCATTTATACGAAAAACTATCTCGTTCCACGTTCTTGTGTTTCCCTATGCCCCTCCACAGCAATTTATTTTGCTCTTTAACAACTCCCCCTTCAAACGATACCCCTTGAGACATTGTCTGTGTTATACATAATTACCCTGGTCTCTATAGGGTTTATGGGTAACCTCCTGTAGTTTGTTTTCACAACATCTTAATCAGGCCATATGTCTTAATGTTAGAAATCTTGACCGGTCAAAGGTGCAGAAAGTATCTGCCCGACAAGAGGACTTTAGCAGTTGTGAAAGTTTAGCTTTAGCAAGACCTCATCCAGTGGCTCTATGGATTTTAAGGGGCTTCATCAGATACAGCTTTCAATCTTCCATAAGTGGAGGATTTTAACTTCCATGAAAAAAGACTAAGGACCCAATTTATATCTCAGTGGTATGTATACTTTGTTGCCAAGATAAAGATCTGTTCACCAAAATTTAAAGGCAGGCGGACCTTGGGTTTAACCACGGCAAAGACTACTTCGTCTCCACTGTCATTAAACCCCTCTGACAGCCCTATGGAGTCACTGCTGTAGGAGGCAGACCTCTAATTTCACCCACCTATTTTAGATGGGTAAAACTAAAGGGCGGTTTTCACTTCCTGTCACCGCCAGAAAAACCCTGGTGGAAACAGGCGGTGAAAACAGCTAAATACTCCCCTTGCCAGGTGAGCGCACTCCCCTGGCAAGGGGATCATTTTATTTTTATTTTCAAAAAGAAAATCCCGCTTCAGGATTTTCTTTTTGAAACCAAACAAGAAACTAGATTAGTGCAGGGCTCTGTCATGTTGCCAGAGCCCTGCACCAAATTGTAAACACCATTGACAGGAACTGCTGTGACAGCAGTTCCTGCCAATGCTTTAGAAGGCGGTAATTTTTAAATTAGGCAGGATGCACCTCTGTCAGGGCAACAGACTAATTTCCTCCGCCTCCCTGATGGAAAAACGGGCTGACCGCCTACTTATAAATTAGGACCTAGGTCTGAAGGTAAAAACTTTGAGCCTGTTTCACAAATTGCACTTTGTAGTAAGTAAACTGGTACTACAGTAGAACCAGGAGAAAATGATGGAGGAAGGTACTTAAAATAGGCTTATATTTTCTTCATGTGTACGCAATCAGGGAAAAGAGCCTTGAAGGCTTTGGAGGGTCTTACGGAGAAGCAATGTGATCTTGATCTATAATACATGTTGCTCTTCATCTCTAAACATAACGTTTTTTATGAATTAAGTAGAGATTCATGGAGATGGTACAACACGTGTGCGTCTGGATAAAAAAAAACTGGCCACAAATTCTAACTGACGAATGAAAATGCCTGCTCCATGTTGGAGGATTACCTCAGGTGCCACTGGATTTGTAAGTACCTGAAGGAGAAAGGAACACAAATTACGAAAGACAAATCAATGTCCTCACATTTGACCCTTTACATAACCACAAAATGAAAATTATTAGCAATATTGGCAGATGTCGTCTAGCCTGGACAATTCATTAGCCAAACCAATGTTTGCCTTTAAAAAAGGTGGTCAGAGCACAAAAGGTGGTAGTGTGCCAGACCCTGTTTCACAGACTTCACTTTGGGGCCACCAAGCAATACTACGCCATTTCAAATGTGGAAATTACAGAGCACGCTCACGTAAATCAAATACAAAAACATTCATGCATAGCAATACCAAGAGAAGCCTACGCCATTTCACTAAATATGAATCAGCCAGTGGGATTTGTGCTATCTGGTGCTCCTGTGCATTAAAATACGTAGGACAGACCACTTAGTAAATTAAAACACGTATTATGCAACATATGAGCCTGGTAGCATGGGATACGCCTAGCCAACAACATTACCACCAAATAAATGCAATGTTAACTAATTGAACAAATGATTTCTCCTGCATATAGTGGCACTTTACGAACGTTATTTGAATCAACAAAAATGTCAATGAATCGACAATGGACAGTGAGGATAAAACACATGCATTAGAGTGCTGATTGAAAGCAGTGGAAGAGCAAATCATCAATCAGAAGCATTGCAAAACAGCTATGCTCCAGGAGAGAGACATATGAAGACAAATAAAAGCAAGGCAATGAGACTGGCAAAATAACCAATAAAGGAAAAGGCTGACCCAAAGCACACTGTAAGTATTGTTATTGTACAAAATTGGTCTTGTGATAAGAAGCAGCTAAAACTGTCTTTAGAGACCTTAAAATAACAAATTAGTAATCATAAATCTTGATAAAACGCACTGTTTTTGACATGGCAATGGATGCGAATGGCATCCTAAAATATTTCAACGACAGAAACTCTATCAATACCTACAAAATTAAGAGATGAGGCTTATAATTACGATCTGTTGATGCCAAACAATGTATATTTTAAAAAATTAGCAATCAGCCCATTGCCATGATTGACAGTACATATTATTTGAGGATATGCAAATCAACGGAAGAAATCATTTAACATATATCACACTGATCCCTACATCATGTTTCTGGCATATATTTGGTGCACCCGATCATACCGTCTAATTTAGTAAGTTATACTACTACATTGACTATGTTACACCCCCCCCTACCATTACCACAACATTGATTGCAATTTGATATCTTTTTTGTTTTTTAAATTCTCTTTTTATTAAACAGCTATGATAGTACAATGGGTGGCCGCGAGGCCGCAGAGCAATAAAATACAATGGCAATAAGACTCAGGACCATTCTTACAAACAAAACACATTCTCTGTACAACATTAGGTAGAAAGAAGATCAATGTCCAACTCGGCTCTACGCAGATCGACTGATGGAGATATACATAGTTCACCACGTGATACATTCCACTTAGCCCATTTGTGATCCCATTTCCTGGGGCAACCCCTGTGCTTAAAAACATCCTTCTCTGCGATCATCGCATAATCCATGTCATTAGCCCATCTCTGATATTTAGGCAAATCCCCGGTCCCCCACGCCTGAGCTATATTCCTCTTGGCAAGGACAAATCCCAATGATGCCCATGTGCGCTCGGTTTGGGTCAAGTCAGTAGCCTCCCACACATTTAGTAAACAGAGTCACGGGGAGTGGGCAATGCTCTTCCCGCTTACCCTCGTGAGTGTAGAGATGACTTTCACCCAGTATGGCTGGATATTTGGGCACTCCCATATCGTGTGGAAAAATGTACCCTCCGCTGTGCACCCCCTGAGGCACCCAGGATCCGGCCGACATCCCATCTTGACCAGTGTGTGTGCAGATAGGTAAATTCTGTGTAGGATTTTAAGCTGGATTAGACGTAATCTCATTGGAATAGCAACTTCTTTGGGGGAGGAGAGGGCTTCTTGCCAGTCATCGTCCCCTAGGTACCCAAGGTCCGATTCCCACAGCTGTCGGAGACGTATCAATGGGTCTGGTCTGTTGTTCATTAGTTTACGGTATGTGAGCGATATGGCTTTGCAGGTCAGGGGATCTGTTAAAAGTCTATCTTCCAGTGGGGAGGCCTCGGGTAGAGCCTCACCACTCGCCACAACAGTAGTGAGTGCATGGCGAATTTGTAAGTAGCGGAACGTTTCTGACCCTGCCAGCTGATATTCTGCTTGTAGGTCATGAAATGGGATCATCTCGTTCCGCTTCCATAGGTCACCCACTGAGGAGATTCCAATTAAGTCCCATTTATCGAAGCCCGGGCATCTGCTCAATGTACCGAGCTGCTCGGATTCCCACAAGGGAGTGAGTAGTGTCAATTTCTTGTGCCACCCCAATGTTTTTGTCGCGCGGTGCCAGAGTGCAACTGTTTGGGTCGTGGGGCCGGTGAGATGCTGTCGTTTGGGGTTGGAATAGAGTGCACGCCGATACCCCCCCGGAGTCATTATCCATTTGTCCGTGCGGTATGCCGGCTCGGACGGTGAGGCGAAGACCCATTGATTAACCACTGCGAGCTGGGAGGCCCAGTAGTATTGTTTTAGGTCAGGCAACGCGATTCCTCCATCATACCATCCTCTGGTCAGTTTGTGTGTCGCAATACGTGGGTTTTTCCCATCCCATAGAAGAGTTCTGACCTCGCTCTCTACACTGACAAAATAGGCGTCTGGAACCCTATAGGGGGTGTTTTGTAGCACGTATAAAATTCGAGGCAACGCCAACATTTTGAACAGCGCTGCCCTGCCGAGAAGAGTGAGGGGCAGCGACCGCCAGTGGAGCACGTCGTTGTGCAGCCTAGACAATGGGAACTTAAGATTGATGTCAAAAAATTGGGCCGGGTGCGGGGTGACGTATATACCAAGGTAGCGAAATCCATCAGTAGCCACTGTAATATTGGCGCCCTTAGGCATCAGTGGCACTGAACCCTGAAGCATAAACAGAACAGATTTTGTCCAGTTAATAGTGTACCCCGAGTGGGCGCTAAAGATTGCAAAAATATGTAGGATCCGGTGGATCGAGGCCGATTGGGCCGCAACGTACAAAAGAACGTCGTCAGCATAAAGGGAGATTCTGTCCTCGTGCTGTTCTGTCCATTTCAGCCCCCTGATCATGGGGTCACCCCTAACCCAGGTCGCCAAAGGCTCCAGTATCAGGGCAAACATGAGGGGCGACAGGGGGCAGCCCTGTCTGGTCCCCCTCTCGAGGCAGAATTGTCGGGAAGTGTGTTGGTTAACAACTACTTGGGCCGTTAGTTCTGTATACAACAATTCAACCCATTTCATAAAGTTTGGGCCGAATCCCATACGTTCGAGTAGGGCAAATAGGTAAGGCCATTCAATAGTATCAAACGCCATTTTTGCGTCCAGTGACAGCAATGCTGCATCCTCTTGGACAGTGTGAGTTCTCCCCATCACCCCGTGTAATCTTCTGAGATTTAGGGCCGTATTATGGCCAGGCATAACGCCCGATTGGTCTGGGTGGACAAGTTTACATATGACTGGGAGCAAGCGATTGGCCAATACCTTGGCAAGAATTTTAACTTCGGCGGTTAGTAGGGAATTTGGACGATAAGAGTCACATCTCGTCGCTGGTTTGCCTTGTTTGTGGATGACGACCACTGAGGCCAACATCAAGTCTTGGGGCAGGGACCCTGTGTGGTAGCCCTCTAAGTACAAGGCACGAAGAGCGGGTGTTATCTTGGAGGTCACCAATTTAAACAATTCAATTGGAAGACCATGGCTTTACCCGACATGGTACCTTGTATGGCGGTCGCCAATTCCTCCTCTGTAAGGTCCCCCTCCAAGGATTCGCAGTCTTCAGGGGTGAGGGTAGTGACCGGTATAGTGGCCAGAAGGTCCCTGGAATGGGTGGTGGAGGAGTATATGGAGGCAAAGTGGGATGCGAAGGCCTCAGCAATTTGCTGTGGGTCACTCACCATTGCTCCTGTATCTGTCTCAATAAGGGGCACCCATCGCTGTGTGGTTTCCCGCTTCTCTAACCATGCAAGCAATTTTCCAGTAGTGTCCCCCAACTCATATATTTTATGCTGACTAGCTCTCTGTTTCGACCTAGCTGTCTCCGTCACTAACTGTCGGTAGTCTTGTCGTTTGGCACTTAGATTATGGGAGAGCTGTTTATCGTCGATAGTCGCCACCCCGTCCTCCAGTTCCCGAATCTCTCGTTCCAGAGTCTCCAATCGTGCCCTCAGTTCCTTCTTATGTCCCGCCATCAGGGAAAGTGTCTGACCCATGATCACTGCCCCAGAAGCCCCCCACAGAATACGATGGGTTTGGACTGTATTTGTGTTTTCAGTGAAGTAGTGATCTACCCCTTTTAGGAGGGCGCTCCTAGCGTGTGGGATCTTCAGACTCCATGGATTTATGGACAGGGTGATACGGCTATACTCCTGGGGCAGAGCCAACTGAATCAGGACAGGGGAATGGTCAGAGATACCGCGTGCCAAGGACATGGCTTCATTAAAATTAGAGAGATTGTCAGTGTGTGTGAGCAAATGATCGATTCTGGATTGACTACCATGGGCACCAGAATGGAAGGTAAAATTCCGTGCCAGGGGATTAAAATGGCGCCAGAGATCTACAAGGCCAAAAGCTAAGAGAAAGTCCATGAGGGGTGAGGTGTCGTGTGGATCTTGTCGAGGAGGACGCCGGTCAACCCGACCGTCTACCGTAAGATTAAAATCGCCTCCCAGCACCAGGATACCGACTGGGAGGTGAAGCAGAAGTTTACCCAGGTCAGCCAGCGTGGTTTTTTTCAGCACCGGAGGTATATAAATCGAGAGTACATTAAGGGGTTTCCCCTCCCATGTCCCAGCGATTGCGGTAAATCTACCCTGGTTGTCAACCCATGTGTTGTTTATTATGAATGGGCATTGCTTACGGATGAGAATGCCGGTCCCTCTTGAACTAGACGTGAAGCCTGCATGTGCCACCAGCCTAGAGCCCCATCGATCAAGTGCCTTACATGTGTTGCCAATTAGATGTGTCTCCTGCAATAGAACAATGTCTGGGGCTTGCCTCTTAAGATATTGGAGCACTACCCCTCTCTTCAATTTGTCCCCCAGCCCATTGACGTTCCACGTGATAATGCGGAGAGTCCGATTTACGACGCGGTCCGACATGGTATGTCTAGGTGAATTGGGGCGCTGCTCGCCCATGCCCCACGTGTAGGTGACAAATGTTGACACAGAGAATTCGCCAGCCCTGAGTGTGTTTGCGTGGATGACATCTCTTTCCCCACCGCTATCACAACTAAACAACAGTGAAAACTAAATAAACAAACCCCCCCACCCCCAAAATGTCCCTCACCATCCCCCCTCCCTGCCTCTCCCTGCATGGCGGGCACTGAACCTCCCGCCACCCCAGACTTGCAGAGTGCCTATCGCCCACCCTCAAAATAGTTGGGAGCGTGATCCTACCCCACTCCCTAGGGCGCCAATTCGTTCTACTGCATTTACCCCTGTCATTATACATCATAACGTTAGACTAGGACAACAACATGCTGTATATAACAAGGAAACAACGATACCCCAAATCAGGCTGCAGTTACGTCCTTAGAGTTGCTAGCAACGGTGACAAGTAACCTCAGAGTACTTTTACAAGGCAGTTCTGCAGTGGGTAGACCTGTGCCGGCGTGAGCCATGTAGGTTTGGCCTTGTCAACTGGAACCCGCCGTCCCACTCCTTCAATCTGCCTGTCGCTGTTCGGCGGACCTCTCGTCGTAGCGTCGTCACCTGGTGGGGACCCTGATTGGCGGCCCGACCTGTCTTTGTTCCCAGTACCACGGTTCTCTTTGTGGTTCCGCTTGCCAACCACGCGCCAGCCGTTGAGCCAGTCCCACGCATCTTCAGGACTGGTGAAGAACCACGTTTTCCCTTCGGACTCAACACGCAGTTTCGCCGGAAACAGCATGGCATATTTGATTTCTTGATCTTGCAGGGCGTGTTTCACCTCCAGGAAGCTACGGCGTTGCCTTTGCACTCTCAGTGTGAACTCTGGGAAAAAGGAAATTTTGCTATTGTCAAGGGTGATCGGTGGGGCCGCTCTCGCTGTATGAAGTATTATGTCCCTGTCACGGAAGTTGAACACCCTTGCCAGGATGGGTCTAGGTGGTGCGCCGGGCTTGGATCTTCCGCCCGGCACTCTGTGAGCCCTTTCAATAGAGAAGTATTTGGACAGGCCCTTAGGCTGGAGATATTGCAGCACCAGGTCTTCTACAAATAGGTCCGCCGCTTGCCCCTCCACTCGTTCGGGCACTCCTAGTATTCAGACATTGTTGCAGCGCATTCTGCCTTCGTAGTCGTGAAGTTGACGTTCTAGCATATCTTGATTGACTTGGAGATCCGCGGCTTGGCGTTTGAGGAGGTCGGTGTCCGTCGTTAAATCCTTAGTTGTAGATTCCACCTCTTTGATGCGCTCGGTCATATTTTGCATGTCCGCCCTGATCAGGGAGACCTCGGAGGCGACGGTGTCTATCCTGCCTTCCAAAGAGGTGCGCACTGACGTTATGGCTGCTAAGATGTCCTGTAGTGTGGGGTTTGGTTGGTCCCCCGCAGGTTTTAGATTCGCCGGTGCTTCCTCCTGGCATTTTTGCCAAGCATATTTATCCAGCTTCACTTGGAGCGTGCTACGACCGCTGCGGTCGCTTGCCATGGTGTGCTCAGTGCGCAGATTGCTGCCAGAGGAGAGAATGGGCCACGCTGGCTACTCGCCACCGCCTGCTCAAGGGTCAATGCCCTGTCCAGCCTGTCGGGTTTCACCAGTCAGGCCTACGCCAAAGGAGAACACACTCCGGGATACACACACTCCAGAGGGGGGGAGCACTGATTTGATATTGATGTCTCTAGTGGCCGCTCCAAATGCCACCTACCGGCAGTCCATGTGTATGTTACTAGTTATGCCAAGTTCAGTATATATGGGAGAGTGCTGCCCCTCCCCACGGCAGGCAGTCTTTATGCCTGCTGCCCCCACAGTTATTTCACTGGAGATCCACCGGGCGGGTCTCCAGCACTCTCCACGCCTAACAGTACATGAGCCAGGGTCCGAGGTGAGCACGCTCAGTCTTCACTCCCCAGGGAGCAGCAGGGTGAAGCAGGCGCCTACACTGCACCCCGGTGTGTGTCGGTGTCGTATGGGCCCCACGTACCAGCAATGGAGCACTGTTCTCACAGTGGCCGCCGGCCGTGCTGGATGGTGTCAGGGAAGCCCAGGGAGCGCGCTGGGTCTTAGCCGTCGTGGGGGCTGGGGACCCTCCAGAGCAGATAAGGATAGCTGTCATTTGTGCGCGGCCCCCACGGTGTGCGCAGGTTGATCTGTCCTACCGGAGCCACGGTATCTTCGGTGTCAGACGGCCGGAGGCCTGCAGGGCGCGGTTCGCGAGTGTCTGGCAAGGCCTGGGAGCCGCGGGACTAGAGACCCACCAGGACAGGTGAGAACAACTTCTGGTGGCGCACGGCTCCCCCGGTGAGCGCATGCTTGTATATCTTACCTCCGCTGCGGTATCCACTCAATCGGGCAGTCGGAGGCCCGTGGGGCGCGCCTCCTGAGCAGCTGTTGAGTCTTGGGGGTCGCAGGGGCCAAAGACTCACCAGGACTGTTGCGGATGGCTTCTCGGTGGTGCACGACCCCCACGGAGGATGCTGGCAAAGAGTTTGTACCGCCGCCGCAGTATCTTCGTAGTCGGGCGGCCGGAGGCCTATGGGGCGCACGTCGCGTCGTCTGCGACGGCAGCCCGGGTCTGGACGAAAACACCGTTGGCACTTGTTGAAGTCGATCGTTGTTCGGTGCACCAGTTCCACACACTGCAGGGGTTAATTGGACTCCTTTGCAATGATTTTCATATGGGGCATGCTGTTTTAATGCGGATTTTCGGGAGTGGTGCAACGGAGCAGAGCTACTGCGCGGCCATTACCCTCAGCAGTTGGCCACGCCCCCCTCGCAATTTGATATCTTGACATCCATGCCCTGTTTATTGGATTGAAATGAAGGTACAGACAAAAAGACAGAAGATCAGCTTACAGGTTAAAAAAACTTTACTGGGACACACAGTTGTTTTTTTTGCCGTACATGCAGGCATTTGCAGGAAAGTTATAGGGTAGCAGCACGAAGCAGCTCGAGCTCCATTGCCATATAAGTGACTGTAGAAGAGATAGCAGTTCCCAAGAGAACTTTTCAAATTAGAGAAAGGAACACAAAGGGGTGACAGGAATAAGGCGGACATGAGGGGAGCACCGTTTGAATAGGGCTGTGAGTGTAGAACGTAAGGTGGAGTGTGGATGTGGTAAATGGCTTCTAGGCTGTGGACAATGCAATTTTAAGTTTTAGCATCAATGTAAAGGATGGTCAGTGCGAAGGAGTGAAGAGCATAGGTATAGGCTATAGTGCTGATTGCGAAGGCAATGACACGTCCGTGTAAGTAATGTACTACTTACACTTTAGCCATAATCAGGACTGCAGTCCCAAGGGAGGGTGTGTGAATGTTTTTTTTTTTAAATAAAGTGTTGGCTTATTAGTACTGATCACCATGATGGGTTGTTTATAGGGGGCTTGGCCTGCTAAGATGGCCGAATAGACATCTCTACCGGCGCTCCCGTTGATTGCACTGAAATCCGGTAACATCCTGGTTATCCTGCCTGTTCTACCCACATGAACTACGGTTAGGCATTCTCTGCTCTCCCCTGATGGTGTCTGAGCACCGAGAACGATCACCCAAAGGGCGTACTGGGCCCCCGAAGGGGCTGACCTGGCGAGCCGACGGCACCATTTTCTGTGTGGAGGTGATGGACTCGTGGAAGAACTACGCTGTGCTTCCTCGGTGAGAGGAGGTCGGAGCCAGACAAGAACCGCAGCAGAGAACGAGCGGCTACTGGCGGTGTGTATAGCCGTGGAGTATGCTGCTTCGGACCTCTGATTGGGAAAGCCTCAGCGTATCACGGCGGGCTGAAGGAGTGCTGCTGGTAGGGTGAGGAAGCCTACGTACCCGTAAGAGGCGATGGAGTGGCCTGCAGAGATAGTGGTGCCTCCGGACAGTGATGAAGAACTCCACGGCCCCGGGAATAGTTGCAGAGCAGGGAGTCCAAACTAAGCAAGTCTGACGAGTGGAACCCGCCCTGAATCCTGACCGATGGCCTCCGAGAGGAGCTGCGCTGCTTCTGCGATGGGCTGGGAGGCGGAGGCCTTCCCTGAAGAGGGGCGGCCGTGTCAACTCTGGACATTGACTCCCATGAGAGCGGACAGAGGCACAAAGATTAGGCGGTGGCCCCACGGTGCCAAAAAGCTGCAGCAGGCTACCGCTGTGAGAGCGGGCGCGAACCTTCTGGGGCAGCTACCTGGAGCCTAGTGAACTCTGACCGCTGAGCCCGTGACGACGGTGCCGGGGTTGGCATAGGCGTTAAGGCAGATGGGATGCTGGGGAGGCCTTGAGAGGGAGTGGCGAACAGGAGACCCTTAAGAAAAAGACCCCTGACTTGGTGGGGGAACGAGAGTGCAGCGCCCGGGAGTCACTTGAGGGGCCTATTGCTGAATGCCCACCTCAGGAATAAAGCTGGCAGAGTGATAATTGGAGCCTTCTCAGGGACACACAGTTAGGGTCCCCGGGCCAGTTGACATTGGTACACCGCAGCATCGTGGTAAGAGACAGGGGCTGAGCGCAAACCAACAAAATGCTGAATTATGCACAGCCCCTCCCCCAGGAACCTGATACACGGGAGGAGAAAATGGCAGGTTGTGGTGAAGAAGTGTCGCAGGGCGCAGGGGAAGTCCTCCTCTGGCAGATGTATTGACTGCGATCCAGTCCACCCGAGACGACATGGTGAATAGAATTGATGTAGTGGCCATTGATGCTAACTTGCTGCGCTGTGCCTTGCACAAGGTGTCCACCACAGAGCAGAATGTGGACACATTGCAGATGGAGGTTAGCTCCCTTAGAGACACTGTTATTGAACTCCAAAAGCAGGTGGTCAAACTTGATGACTGGGCGCGGAGGACTCCAAAGGAAGGTCCCGAAGGAACAACCTGCGGTTTTGGGCTTTCCTCAGAGGGCAGAGGGACCCTCTACGGAACTATTTTTGGAGGACTGGATTGTTAGGGTGCTGGCCCCTAAGAGACTCTCCGAGTTTTTTAATGTTGAAAGAGCACATTGGGCGTTGGTCCCTTCGCTCCGCTAAGAGCCATCATTGCCCGTTTGTTTAACTACCGGGACAGGGATGCGATCCTGCAGGCCACACACAATAAGGGACTAATACTATTTTGAGGGCCACCCCATATCAATTTATCCTGATTACACACAACGGGTCCAGGACCAGAGGCAAACGATCCTTGCAGTTAAAGGTCGTCTTCAGGATCTGAACATGAAATACAGCCTTCTGTTCCCAGCTAAGTTACAAGTTGGGAGGGATGGATGAACCATGTTTTTTTTTTCTGCGGCAGAGACAAGTGATTGGCTGGACTCTAATGGGGAGCAGGAGGCCTGTTTAGTACCCTCGACTGAGTCATCAGGTCGTCCACAACGGCAACAGAAGAAACCTTGCGCTGGCGACAGAAGTCCGGGATGGATCTGGGTCTGCCCTGATAGAACACTACAGGCTGCAGAGACAGTGCTGGACTCAGAGAGGGTGACCTAGGATCTCGTCATAGACCCTAGCATGCCAGAGGATGCTGCCGCCTGACCACAGTGATGCAGACTTCTATGAGGGTGGTACATTTAAGTGAACTGGTGCTCTTGCTCTGGATGAGGGAGAGGGATGATATGCTTTGTATGGGGAGGATACAGGAATTATATGCATAGATGAGTTCTTTCTTAATGTGCAGAGAGCTGCAATCGACGGGGGGCTTCCCCCCTTAGAGGTTGAAGCCCGTGTAGGGAGCTAGAAGTTTAGGTCTCGCACCCTACCGGTTACCTGGCCACTGGCGCAGCTCTACTACTGGGGGACTATTCAAACACACACCTAAGAATGGCATGGAAGATGCATATACAATCAGAACAATGGTGATGTGGGCTTTTATTATCTCCTGTTTATGGAAAGGGTGGGAGGTGGGGCGGCATGTGCAAGCCTTTGTTCTTCACTGAAAGGGGGAATGGGACTCACAGGACTGCCCAAGGGGTGGGGGGATGTTGGGATCACAGATGTCATTTGTATTTTGAAATGGTTGGGAGTGTTAATGTTTCCGTGTCTGGTTCTCATGCTTATGAGACAAAAGCGGTCAAAGTGGGATAGGGGGAAGTGAAAAATGGAGGATTCATGGGGGAAGAATGGCTGGGATTGTATGAAACATGGCTTCCCATGTGACGAAGTTAATCACCTGGAATATTCGGGGTATGGCATTGTTTGAGAAAAGAAGGAGGGTATTCGCTTACCTGAAACGATACCGGGTAGCGATAGCATGTCTACATGAGACACACATTTGGGGTGACTCTGTTCCTTGTATCCGACGGAGATGAAAGGGGCAGCTATACACCACTTCTTATTCAGGTTTTGCTCGGGGGACACTTATCTGGGTGGCGCCCGGAGTTCCCTTTGAACACCATCATGTGACAGACCCCGAAGGGCGATACGTGATTTTACACGGCAAATTGGAAGGTAGAGAAATATGTCTCATTAATGTATATGCCCCTAATATGGACTGCCCTGCCTTCTTTCCCCACCTCATGGCAGCGGTAGCCCTTCACTTGGGGGTAGCGATAGTCTTAACGGAAGACTTTAGCTGTGTTCTTGATGCGACAATGGACTGTGAGCCCCCTAGTGCGAATACTAAACCCCGAATGAAAGGGACCTTAATAGACATTATGCAGGGCATGCAGCTATGAGATGAGTGGAGGGCCCACAATCCTACGAAACGAGTGTTCTCCTGCCATACCCCAGCGACTAATACCTTTAGTCATCTGGACTATTGTTGTCTTTCACCCGAGCTGTCTCCAGATGTAACAGGGATAACCTACGTGTCCCACTACTTATCTGGCCACTTGCCTGTCTTGCTCAGTTTGTGGGGTGTTGGGGACTGCCTGGCAATACCGATGTGGCAGCTTAGAGCGGAGGTGTTATTAGACCCTCCATACGTGGCTACAGTATCAGATGCTCTTTCGCATTATTTTGAAGACAACTGGGGGTCTGTGTCCAGCAGGACACTGGAATGGGAGGCCATGAAGGTAGTTATCCGGGGGGTTTGTATGAATACGACATATGGGGTATGATACCAGTTGGATCAAGATATCCAAACACAAGAACAGCAGCTAGGTAAGCTGGAGGCGGCACTGCCTATAGCTCCCCTGGTAATGGAGGAATGGGCCCATGAGGCTTGTTTGGGATCTTGGCGTAGACTGGAAAAATGTATGTACACGGCATATCAGCAGCATTTAGAAGTAATGCCTGTGGAACAGAAATGGAGCAGACCCTGGAAGAAAGTTAGCCTAGCTACCTTTTCTTCCCACTTCAGCCCCCCGCCCTCTATCAACACCGACAACATAAATCTTGCAGTTGAAACCTTTGAGAAGGCAATCACCCAGGCCCTCGACATTATCGCCCCCCTGACCAAAGTCAAACACAAGCACAAAATGTCACCTTGGTTCACTGAAGCCTTAAAATCTGACAAACGGGCTAGTAGAAAAGCCGAACGAAAATGGAGGAATTCAAAAAGCACTGAGGACAAGCAGGCATATAAATCTGTACATTGACACTACCTTGACAATATTAAAACAGCCAAAAAAACCCACATCAGTGACAGAATAAATAAGGCCGCCAACTCACACAAAGAACTCCATAAAATATTAAAGGAATTTACCAGTCCCGCCTCTTGCCAGTCTGAATACCCTGCTTCACAGGATTGGGTGGACACTCTGTCCACCTTCTTCGAGGAAAAGATTAACACTATCCACAGCCTTTTTCCTAAACAGATATGTGAACATCATTACCACCTGTCCGATTGCGATCACATACCCACTTTAATCTCTCTAAATGAATTTACCATATTCACACAAGAGGAGGTTAGAACGGCCCTCTCTATGGTCAAATCAGGCTCACCAACCGACCCTGTCTCATCTCACATTCTGTCCATTATCGGACCAGCTCTTTGAAAAGCCTCATTGACCTTTTCAATTTATCCTTAAGTCACGCAACGGTTCCCACAAAATGGAAAGCAGCTATGGTCAAGCCAATTTTAAAAAAACCTACCTCAGACTCTAAGGAACCCAACAACTATCAGCCCATCTCTCTTCTCCCTTTTTTTGGGAAGGTCCTCGAGTCCCTAATCAATAAGCAACTCTCAACCTTTCTAAAGAGTAACAAATTGTTGGACTCCTCCCAATCGTGGTTCCGGGCGGCCCACAGCACGGAAACTTCGCTGATAGAGGTTGTTGATAACATTAGACTCACTGTGGACACCGGACAGTCAGCCATGCTGGTCCTACTCGATCTATCGGCTGCTTTTGACACCATCTCCCACAGGACTCTGGTGAATCGTCTGTGGGAGTTGGGAGTCAGGGGAACTGCCTTAAACTGGCTCAGGAGTTACTTAACTGACCGTTCATCGACGGTTCACATTGGCACCCTCGTCTCTCGTAGCCAACTGATAGATAAGGGCATCCCTCAGGGTTCCATCCTAAGTCCTACACTCTTCAATTTATAAGTGACACCCTTAGCAAAAGTGATCAGATCTCATGGGTTCGATACCGTGTCGTACGCAGATGACACGCAACTACTGATCACTCTCGGCCGAGATCTAACTGACACCAAACTCTGATTCATAAAGTGCATGACCGACATTAATGTCTGGATGCTAACCAATCATCTGCAGCTCAATGCCAGTAAGACAGAGATCATCCTCTTTGGGAAAGCCCAAGCTCTATGGTCAAGTGACTGGTGGCCTTCCAACCTCGGCCCCTGTCCTTCTCCCAAACCGGTGGTCCGTAACCTTGAAGTGAAGATCGACAATAACTTGTCCATAAAAGACCATGTTAATCATGTGATGGGCATTTGCTATGGCCTAATGCGAAGTCTTCGTAAGATCTTCCAATGGATCCCAGTTGCATCTAGGATGCCGCTGGTCCAAGGCCTAATTATCAGTCGGCTCGACTACGGAAACGCCCTGATGGCTTCCATTAATGAAGAGCTTCTTACCAAACTGCAAGTCTTACAGAACACTGCTGCCAGACTTGTATTAAATCTACCTTCACGGTCTCCGTCAGTACCAAGTCTGAGAGCTCTCCACTGGCTTCCCATCAGGAAACGTACCATTTTAAGATCAACTGTCTTATCCACAAAACCATCCATGGGAATGGGCCACGCTATCTTGCCAAAAAACTTATTTTGTACCAACCCACCAGAATCCTTATGTCCTCAACCAATCACCTCCTTACCCCCTTCAAGATTCGCACTGCCAGGAATGGCGGAAGATCTTTCTCTTACCTTGCCCCCACTCTGTGGAATTCACTTCCACTGCAGCTACGTATGGAAACCGACCACAGACAGTTCCGGAGAAATATAAAAACCTGGCTGTTCTGATCTCTCTCCTTCAGGCCGGCGTCATCTCTCCTCCCGGCTTTAGGGTTTTGGCCAGCGCTCTGAGACCCACGGGTGATATGTGCGCTTAATAAAATCCTATGACTATGACTATGACTAGAGGGGGACAAAACAGGAGCTCTCCTAGCTAGACTTGTAAAAAAAAAACTCCGTAACACCTATACTCCAGCTACAAAATAGCAATGAAGAATTAGTATGCACACAGCAAGCGATCATTGGAATATTGGCCCAACATTTGGCCACCGTCTAGCAGCATGAGCTCTCCCTGCCCCAAGAGGTCATACAAGTTTCTTAGATATGAGGACTCTGCCGAGGTTGGACTATGTAGCGAAGGCTGCGCTGGGGGCCCCAATCACCAAAGAGGAACTCTTAGCAGCCTTCAGATGTCTCAAGACGGCTAAAGGTCCCAGGAGTGACGGACTCCTGGCTGAGTTTTACCAACGGTTCCCTCCACTCATAACGGATCGCCTCTTGGAAATGTACAGTGAAGCATTGGAGGAGCAGTCCTTGCCCACCTCCATGCAAGAGGCAGTGGTGACCATGATATTAAGACCTGATAAGGACCCCCTGTTGCCTAGTTCATACAGACCGATTTCACTCCTAAACTTAGATGTTAAGCTTCTGAGCGAGATATTGCCGGCCCAGCTACTGCCGCATATGCCCCAACTGGTGCACTCGGATGAAGCTGGGTTCATACTGCGACGAAAAACCACACCAAACCTGCGGCACCTGGCACATGTTTGGCATGCTCCATGTCTTATGGCCGAGGATTGTGCATTGGCAATGCTCGATATCAAGGAAGCCTTCGACTCGGTGGAGTAGGATTATGTCTGGTCGGTCCTGCAGCAGCTTGGGGTGGGGCAGGGTTCATTAAATAGGTCCAACTGCTGTACAAACACCCAGTAGCCTGGATACAGACTCGAGGAATGGTGCTGGAGCCGTTTGCCTTAGCCCTGGGTACCCGACATGGTTGCCCCTTGTTGCTGATTCACTTTTCGGTGGCGGTGGAACCCTTGGTGGTGGTTTTGAGAGAACAGATGGGCGGATGGGGGATATCCCTGGGGGACACCAATCATGTGGTTTCCTTATATGCCGATGATACGTTGGTATACATACGTCAACCAGCCCAGGCGGTGACGGTTCTTCTCACGGTGCTGCAGAAATTTTGGGCAGTGTCCGGACTCCGTATAAACCCGGAAAAATCCAAACTGATTCCAGTGAGGAGATTAGCAGGAGGGTCAAAGGATGAGTTACCAGAGGTGGGCCTCCCCTGGGTGACTGAAGGGACGAAATACTTAGGGATTTGCCTGATGCATACAGCCCCTTCCTACTTGGAGAGCAACTTAGGAAGAGTGGTGGAGGGTATACGTAGCTCCATAAGATTTTGGAGGGATTTACCTCTGTCCCTAATGGGGCGAATAGCAATCATAAAAATTATTATTTTACCCCGATGCCTTTATGCCCTACAACACTCCCTGTAGAGGATCCCCAGACAATATTCCCTAACGCTGGACAGCCTGCTGGTGGAGCTCTTGTGGGGAAACAAGCGTAAACAAATATGTTTGACGACACTTCAAAGAAAATGGGAGGATGGAGGTTTGGAGTTACCTTGTCTAGAGCTTTGTTATATGGCCTCCCAACTCCAACATGCAGTCCACTGGCTGGATGAGCATGATAAATTGGAAAAGCGACTTTTGACAGGCATTCATGGCGATCGCGGAAATTCCCAAGACCTACCCATATATCATAGAACATGTGGCAACTGTGTGGGAGACCGCAGTCAGGAGGGTGGCATGGCATGCGCCCTATACCCCGGACATGCCGCTATGGATGGTGAAACCCTTGAAGAGTATAGCGGAATCTATGTCGATTCAGGGGTGGAAAGAAGGTGGGTGCCTCACGATGGGAGACCTCTGCAACAATGGACAATTTCTAAAGGGGAGACAGTGGAAGCCACCTTTGATCTGAGAAAAGGACAGTTCCCACAATATGGGAAGATATCGAAGGTTGCCTGAGAACTATGGCAATCTTTCCCCGAGGAGCCCCCTGGTACTACTGGTATGGTGCTGCTATATATGGCGCAGGGACAACGTCTGATATCCCACACTTATAGGGCGCTGCGAGACGACCTCCCAAAGGGGACTCCCCCGGTACAGGCACGGTGGGAGGAAGCGGTAGGGGAACTCCTCTCGGAGCGAGACTGGTCGAAAATTCATGAAGGCGTCTGGGAGGTGAGTTCTAATGTCCAATTTAAGCTGATACAATACAATGCTGTACATCAAGTCTATCTTACCCCGGAGACCTTAGGTAAAATTTACCCGGGCTGCTCAAATGCATGCCCCAGGCGTGGAGAGACAGAGGCAAATTTTCTACAGATGATTTGGACATGCCCGACACTCACGCAATATTGGGAGAATACACTGGTACGTTTGCAAAAAGCTATAGGATGGATAATCCCCAGGGAAATATGGTCAGCGCTGCTGGGACTGTTACCCACTCCCAAGGCTAAGAAATTGAGTAGACGGTTTGTCCTTCTGGGGTGAGTATTAGCGAAGAGGCGTATTGCAATGTCATGGCTGTACCCTGTCTCCCCGGGGATTGATGCGTGGCTGCAGGACATGTGTGAATGGGCGACTGTAGAATTGATCAGTATGAAACAAGTATTGACAGATGAAAAGCTCGAGGATGATACCCGAGCATGGGCAGCTATGCTAGCGGACTTGAGAGACCTGCAGGCCCGGATGCGGTAGAGTGTTAATATAACGGAGGGCGATGGTGCTGTTCTCTGTAACGACTGGTGGGTGGAGGCGAAGGGATGGGGAGCTGAGTGACAATCCCCTGAGATAATCAAAACCCCCTTAAAACACACATAATGAGAAAATGGGAACCATGACTGGGACAGGAAAGAGGGGTTAGTTAATGCTGTTCAGCAGCCACGGCCCGTGCAGGTAAGAGTGGTGGGACTGGGTGGGGGATTTTGACAGACAACGACGAGGGAACATTGCTTATTTATTTAATATTCCCTCGTGGTTGTCTGTCGAACCCCCCTCCCCCTCCAACCCGGCCCCACTGCACTTCCCTGCACGGGCAGTGGCTGCTGTTCAGTTAGGATAGAGCTGTAAGGGGTGAGCCCACAAAATAATTGACGTGGATGCTCATGGAACATATTTGTGGATGCAGGGGCAAGGGTGGGGTTGGGGAACAGGGGTCCACCTGATAAGGTTCCTGTATGTATAACTTGCTCTTATGAATCAAAATGCCAATAAAGTTGTTTGGAAAAAAAATGATGGGATGTGTATTGTGAGAAACAACGTTGTTAGGAGCACCCCAAGAACCCATCTGAGCAATATTGACGAGAGCCAGTCTCTTGCAATTGGCTGAGAAGGCTGCGTAGCACTAGATAAGACCCCCACAATCAAATCATGTGCCATTTAGAAGTGTAATACTCAAAATGTTTCTACTCATGTGACCTGACATATTATCACAACTAGTCATTTAGTGACTCTAAATGAGGCCGTTTCATGGAAAGTACAATGGGTAACATGCTGCACTACACATACTGTATCTGCATAAAAATATATGAAAACAAAGTGCACTACTAAGCATTCTAAAACATACCTCATAAATTACAGAGTGCTTGGGGTTACTGGCCAAAGGTCAATGGTGATGATGAGTCTTCGACCTAAAGTTCCACAATGCTCAGCCATCTCTCAGTGGGGAAAGCACCCAAGAAGATCTCTGCAGTGTATGAAGTTTAACTTCTTCTAGCGTTTCATAAAGGAATAGTATGCAAAACTCTTAGAACGACATAAGTCTTATGCAGGTACCATGGACTGAATCTGAACGTACGTTGTCCAAAACCTTTCAGAAGCCTAGAAACCAAGACCTACATTTTTTTTATTTCTGCACAATAGTCACTAAAACCCTGATAGAGGAACGCTCACCTCTGAGAGTCAAAACTGAAAGGACATGGAGGAAACCACCCAAAGGGAAGTCCTGAACCGTGCATAGAGGACAGGATAAGCAAACTAAGGAAGGTTTTGAGCACCGAGAATGGGAGAACTGCCAGTAACTTCACACTAGGCAGATGTAAACTGTTAGAAGCCTGAGGTTACCTCTTTCGACAATTGCTAATATTTCAAGCTCAGCTATTGAGGCTCTAAAACGCTAGCTAGAATGGTTCTGTGATGGACATATTAGCAGAATACATTCTTGAGAATTCACCATGAAGTTGAGGAGTGGGATCCATATCCTCTGACGTCATAGCAGACTCACCACCCAAACTATCAACTCTACTTCCCGTTGTAGCAAAGGTTTCTGGTGTTAAGGATAGTGAGTGGAAAGCAAACAGAAGACCAGATAGTCAAAGAAAGAGTGAGGATGGAGCACCAACCCACAGACATACAAGAGGTCATGTCCCTCTCTATAGGATTTCACTGCGTTGTAGAAGGCAACCTGCTCTATAGCGAATAAGGGATGCTTAAATGAGGCTTAGAGGAGGCACAGAGTACTTCACTGACATGTCAAAAAAAGGCTCAAATATATTCCCTACACTGGCAAGTGGCAAGAAGAAGGCCTAAAACTGTGGGGGAGATTTACAAGAAACTAACGCAGCAAGGCAAGTCATTTTGCTGTGCCACGCTGCGTTAGTTTCGAAGCACAGGGATGCAACATATTTACAACAATATGTCCCATCTCTGTGCTTCCCCCTGCACTGGTGCACAAACTGCTGCCATGCGCCTGCGCAGGCACCCTTGCACCATGGTGGAAGGATGTCTGTGTTGTGAGGAGATTGTTTTTGTGCAGTAAGAGGTACCTTCCTGCACAAAAACAATCATTTGAGGTAATATCCTCTTCCAATGTGTGCTGTAGAATGCAGCACGCATTGAAAGAGAAAAAAAACAAGGAGAAATGAAAACATTTCTCCTCGTTGCACCTCGCAACGCCACACCTAGGCATCCTATAGCATTCTGACGCATTTCCAGATTTACGATTCTTCGTAAATCTGGAAATCCATCAGTGGACATGGGTGTTGCCTGGGAACACCCACAGCAACACCCATGTCACACCCCTAACATGCAAAGTGTTGCGTGAAAAGGGGCGATATTTACAAGCATAGGTAAAGTCACGCAGGGTGGCTTTGCCTGTGCTTGTAAATATCACTCAGCAGGTTGCGCCGCCGGTGCGTCACGCAACGTGACGCACCGGGGGCGCAAGGGGTTGTAAATCTGCCCCTAAGTTTCAAGCAAATTGTAGGAGAGGCTGCAAAAAACCACAGTTTTTACCCCTGCTTGATGAAGAGATGTGTTACCAGAATATCATTATCACTATATTGTCTGACATGCATAGCTTTTATCATAAATATCGTCGACAAAAACATCACACCACTGGTGTAATAATAGAAAGTCTACACCAAATGGGAAAATATTTTTTAAAGGATCTCCAGGACGCAATATTTATGTCAGACTATATTTCTCTCTATGATATCCTGATATACAACTTGCGATGAGAGGTGGCATGGACCAACACCTTTCTGATCTAGGTAGCCTAATTTATACCTATCATGGAGAATCGCCAACGGGGATGAGAGGACCTTCATGAACACACCTCCGGCAACATCAGTCTAAAAGGTAGATCTTCCACCAATGCTAAGAGCAGCAACTAACTATGACTAGCTGTGAGGCACAATGACGTGGGTATGGCGGTTGGCATCGTCAGATCTAAGAAATAGGAAACTCCCTAAGTGATTCCACCCAATGTGGTACTAAGCATACAAACCTGTTAAACTTTAGAAATCTGAAATCTCACCGGAGTGTTTCTGGAGCAGACAGAGAATGGTGAAGGCAGCCAACCCCTTTCTTGTCCCATGTAACTGGAATGATTGCAGACTTTTAGCAGAGGTCCTGCACCCACAACCGATGAGTCAATTTCTTTAAAGAATTTAGTGACAAGATATCATGCTCGAACCCTACCACAGCTTTGAACTCTGGAAGACAACATAAATCTGGAGGACAGCGGTAGAATTAACAGGAATCTAGGACCAGTGTGCTACAATCAGGTTAGCCAAAAGTGAAAAGGAAGCTTTGTATCCCTCACTTCCTGTTTTACCAATTCTTTCATTTGGTTGTCCCTCTATTCAGGCATAAGAGAATGTATATTGCATACTCTAAAAGTTCACTCTGAGTATCTCTCAGACACCCTTCCAAAATATATAAGGAACATACAGAGTCTTCCAAAATAAAACTTTCGGCAAAGCAAATTTTCCTCACGTAGTCCGCATACAGAGGAAGAGGTAAATGTTTGGCAAAGACAAACCTGACTTATTTGCTCACTCTCCAATCAAAGGTGACCTGCATAAATCACAAATGCACCTCTCTGTACCACAAAAGAGTGCTCTCAGTGCCCCCATGTGTGTCCCATAATGCCTCCCAGGCTGGCTGCTTGCTCTCTAGGCATTAACAGTGTAGGTGAACCGGAAGTACCCCACCTAATCATCTAGAGCACAGCAGCAGTGACTTTCCCAGCTTCTCCTCTACTCTTTTCATATCTTCCTGTAGCTTCGAAGCTTCTCCTGAACATGCATGGTCTCACATTACCTATACCACCCTGTGTGAGAAAGTAAGGAGAAAAGGGACGATGTAGGAGTTGTAAGAGGAATCTGGACTTGCACCCACAGGGCTAGGAATCGATGGAGAATTATGAGAAGTAACTGTAACATGCAAGCCTCAAATCTACCTGTCACCGTAGACAATTGCAAGGCACCACCTTTCCATGCCCTTTCAAGAGGGCTCCTTCATCACAAACACCGTCATCGTGTATTTGTAAAGCACATGTCCATCACAAGCAACATCTGAAACAGAAGTGAACAAACAAGTTATGCACAGACTTACCTAATCCCTGCAACCTGGGACAAGTATCTAAACAATGTCCCAGTCTCTTACGGCAATAAGAAATGCAAGCATTTCATTTTAAGGGTATCGGCTTCACGCACTCTGCTATGGTTGTAATCTGGAATATCTAGTACAGGAATATTGTGATACCTTAATATGGTAGCCAAAATATTGAATGAAAAATGTATAGAGGGAAGTATATAATTACTTTTCTTACCTCTGCACCTATGTGCCTTGAAGATGTGTATATATATATATATATATATATATATATATATATATATATATATGTTCCAAGATTTCTTCACCATTCGCAGCCCCCCATTCCAAGGGCATGGAAGAAAAACAGCACAGCCAGGTTCTTGCAGGTTCAAAGTAAGTCCTTTATTTTATATTAAGCCACCGACAATGCAGTGAGAGACCTACGTGTTTCGGCCTGAGCCTTCGACAGGGTCATAGAGTATATGTGTGTAGACAGACCATTTAAAGGGAAAGTTCCCTCCAAAATTACCTTCACCATTTAAAGAGATACATACACGGTAAAAAAAATGCTGGTATTTTTACACTTTTTCGTTTTTTGGGGGTTTTTTCCCCACATTTCATGCACTTTTCATACATTGGAGGTGCTGAAAATATGTGTGATAGACCCACTTATTGTAATTTCAGTTATTCCTTCTTCTAGTGTTGGGTTGTGATATGTGATTGATTTTTTATGTTATGGTGGTTTCCCAATTACGGTTAACTACCCTTAGTCATCACATGTCATTTTCTTAGTTCAAGTTGTGATTGTTGTTCAGTCACGGTAAAGTACCTATTTTTCCACAACTCATCTGAACATCAATATGTAGGTCACATATCATTTAACGATTACCTCCAAGATAAGTTTGGTAAGATGTTTCCCAAAAAGCGAGGAAAATACAGGTTTTTAATACTTAATGAAATTGAAACATGTTCTTTTACTTCATCTAGATTAGGGCAGGGGATAAGGAGGTGTGCAAAGGTGCAAGTAAACATTCAAACCAAATAGTATATGCGAATGTAAGAAGACATGAGGGAGTATTCAGGAAGATAATGATTAGGAATACATTAGAATTTAAAGACTTATCGATTTGAAAATCTAGAAATCGGAAACTCTTCCGCCAATCGTGAGATGTTATCTATTCAAATTCATTAGTACATGTCTCAGGGCACTGTCCTTCCATCTATTTGTTGAATGTACCTCCCAATAAATAATCAGATAGATAAAATGGATAAAATTAAATCAATTATATCAAGCAATAGCCTGATAGTCTAATTACGTATAAGGTGCTATCTTGATCATAAACAGTACTCTGATACTTAAAGTGCTTCTTGTTCTAATAAACAGTACCTTAATTTTTATATTTTAATATTTTTAATTTTTTTAAAGTGTCATTGTGCTATAAACAGGATTATGTTTTCATATTTAAAACTGATCTCAACTCTATTTAGGAATAAGAAGAGTTATATTAAGTCCTGGATGATGTCTTAATCCTAGAAACATAGCAGCTTATTTTTCCTTTAAGGTGCATAGTGCTGTAAACTTTCACAGGTTATAGATTGCAACTTTATAAGGTGCAGAGTGCTATAGATATTGCAAATTACAACATAACATCCTATTTACTTAAAGTGCATAGTGCTGTAAACGTTGCAAGTTGTGGACTGCAACTTCATAAAGTGCAAAGTGCTGTAAGTATTGCACGAGACAACAATAATATATAAGCAAGAACATGCCCAGTTAATGAGATACTATACACAAGTTAACAATCTCTACAGAAGGGTTCCTGTTTCCCTAATGTTTTATAACGGTATTCCATATAATCCCTCTAATTGCAAAACTATCTCCACTATCCCAAGTCCATTAGTATCACTCTAAAAACCAATTCATCAGAGATTTGTAAGATATAAACTATGTTAAAAATTCATCATATTAGCACAATTTAGAATATATCAAGCTCATGGGTTTCGGGATCTAAAAGCCATCCACTTTGGATATTCAAAGTCATGTTAACAACATGAGTATTTCTATCTTCAGATTATATTACAGTGGAGCTGCCCCTAGAGTAAATCCTTCTTCACAGTTTGTTGACATTCCAACAGTTCTCAGTCATCAGTTAAATGTGAATATATAATTCTGCATCAGCATTTAACCCATTTGGACTCTCCGTGCCCAATAGGAGAATCTTTTTTGACTCCTCACGTCGTAGTTCTAATTCCGTGTTTCCTCCTCTTGTTTTTTTCTGTACAAGCTTGATACCATAGTATGTCATGTTTTCAGGTTTGCCATCATGTTTCTCCCATATGTGCTTTGCCATGGCATATTGATAATCTTTATTTGTAATTGCTCTTAGATGTTGCAATATACGTAACTTGAGCTTATTGATAGTACTGCCTACATATTGGATCCCACATTGGCATTCCAAGACATACACTACGGATTGTGTTTCACAGGTGATTTTCTCCTGTATTTTGCTATTTGAGACGTAGATGGTTTTGTATTCGCTCTTGTTCTTGCCATATCTACTGGCTTTGCATTTCGTACATTTGAAAAAACCTTGTGTAGTGGCCGGTATCCATGTTACTATATTACTCTGGATCTCTGTTGGTTTCATATAGGAGCTAGTCAGAAGGTCTCCTAATGAGGGTGATTTACTGTACGCAATGTTTGGTTTTGGTGACAGCACCTCCTTTAGATCTTCGTCCAAGAGTAAGATTTTCCAGTTGTTCCTGAGTATGTCTCTAACTTTTGTGCTTGATGTGTTAATTTTTTTTTATAAATCTCACTTCTTGTTCACTTTTTCTTTTGGTCTGATTCAACTCTGTGTTAGGTATTAATAACATTTCTCTTTCCTTTGCACTAGCTCTCTTCAGAGCATCTTTCAGAATTTCATCCGGGTATCCTCTATTTAAGAATCTTTTATACATTTCCTTTGCTTGATGTTTAAAATCCTCCTCCTCCGAACAGCACCGTCTGACTCTTAATATATATATATATATATATATATATACGACTGCTCCGCTCTACCTTTGCCTGCACACTCGCAGACGGGTGCTCTCTTCGCGGGGGTGTACTCGCTTTTTAAATGCCAGCTCCGTTTCCTCATGTATAAACCCAAAGGAAAAGCACTCGCGGGGATGAGTTCAAGTATTTATTAAGAACTCGTGCAGAAACAGACGGTTTCGGCTGTCACCTTTGTCAATGTCATTAGGCGCGCCGGAAACCGTCATTATTTATCATGCATGATTCATTACCATAAATGATGGACTAACAAATATACACAATGATTTTATCTTGGTGTGGTGCAGACTATGATCCGATCCTGCGAAAAAGATACCCTTGCACAAATGTACCTGTAAATTTCACAGAGTATTGATCATTGTATATATATATATATACAGTGTAAGCTTCCGCGTGCACTCATGCATATATCTAGACCTCGATTGTATACATTCTGATACCATGGCATTTCATTATTTATATAAATTCATTACAACAAAGTGTTGAGTACTGATACATACAATTGATTGTTATGTACCAAGATGATGGGTTGTATACACCCCTCTTTGAGAAAAACCTCTCGCCCTGTATGGGCCCATGTAAGGTGCCGCGTGCTTGCATGCGTGTATCTTCGCCTCGGTGGTATGCATCCTGGTATTGTTCAGCCACCGCCGTATTGGCATGGTGTGATCCTGTTACTTCACAATGAGCTTGATCACCTTACATTCCAATATGTATATGAAAATTCCTTACAGAAAGTGCTAAATGCTAATACATTCTATTACGCATTGTACCCCCTGGGTGTGGCTGAGTCATATACTTGGATGGTGAGTTATTTAAATTCCTACACAGGAAAGGACCATCTCTCCATGTATGGGCCCATGTTACCCTATGCTACATTGTGTATTCATCTGATGGAGTAAGGACTCACAAATGAGACTTGCTCGGATGCAATCTTCTCACAGTATTAATTTATTAAACTTTGTATTGTTCATACTAATAATTGCATACACAAATATAAGTAGCAAGGAAGCTTGCCTATGTGTTTAAACTAATAAGTAACGCTTGTCTATTCTAAAATAGCCGCTAAAGCGCGGGAACCCTATTGCGCATGTCTCAACCATATCACATGGTGTGACGTCTTTCTTTGCTTGGAGGGAAGTTCTTGCTTCTGCGCAGTGTATATTAAAATGGCCGCTTTATGTTTTCACGTGCTACAGCTTGCTCTCATGTTGCAATTAAACTGTGGTATTCTAACGCTATTAATGCGGGATAGAATTTATAAGTAAATGGGAATAGAGTAGAAAGAGTGGCAATACAGTGAAACAATTTATTTGTGATTTTAATATTTTCTTCTTTGACTTTTATTAGTTCATAAATTGGGCCTGGGGTTGGTGAACTGAAAACTCGTGTGACAATGGTTCTGCGCATGCTCCCTGAATGGCTGCCCAGAGAGAAAAAGGATGAAGTCAACCTGGACGTCGTCCAAGGCCGTAACCTGATGGCCAATATTACTGTACCCACGATGTCTCTACTGAATAGCAACAATTTATATGAACAATGTATAAAATTTGTCGTGAGACGGGTGGGAAATAAAGCAAATGTATTAATTGTGATGGGCGGTATTTTAAAACAATGGGCTTTAAGAAAAATGAATTAAATCAATATGGTGTGAGGATCAACCCCCTGTCCCCGTCCAATCAGAAGTAGTGGGCCCATAATTCTGCAACATTTAGGGGAGGTACATGGGCGTAGAAGGGTATAATAGATATAGAAATAGCTAATTAGATAGGCATAGGCTCCAGACGTACAAGCTGATCGGTTGCAGACTGAACCGCTGTCCAGAGAGGTCCTGAGGTGGGGGCAGCAGAGTACCTTAGAAGGAAGACACGGGAGAAATCGAGGAGAAGCGAAGTACCAGAGAGGGGAACGACGCAGGCGTCGTTGATAGAGAGGTCACCGGTCCTGTCCTGATCCGGGAGGAGGTCTTTGCTCTTCATCCTTCCAGGGTCCTATCTTTCCAACTCCTTGGCCAAGGGGTTTAGTTCTCGCACTTTTAGGTAAATATAAATGCAACCCTTAGTTGCGCTGCTGTCTCTATCTTCTCCTTTTCTGAGGGACCGTGATTGATCAAATTGGTTATTATGCTTCATCCTTGATATTCGATTTAAGTATCATGTGGTTCTGTATTTTACTCTGCTAAATCTTTAGATAAACATTTTAAAACTTCCTGACTCAGTGATTATTTCAGGAATTATGAATGGTATGGAATGTCACTCATTTTAAACTTCCCAATTAGCAAGGGGTCCATTGGTAAGTCATTACTCTTCAATCAGAAAAGTAATTGGTAGCAGGGATTTTTATAAAGAGTACAACTGACCCACCAGCGGAAATTACTAGCGTAGTATGAATGTATGGGCCCAAGTGAGTATTTTGTGTATGAATGCTCGTTGCTAGTAACCCGCTGGATCAGTCTTCTGGTTATCACTTTGTTAATTGGGTAATGAGAATTTTTTTTATGAATTAACATCCGTGTGTTATAAAGTTCGTTTTATGTTGTCCAGAATCCCCGGGGGAAAGAATAGCGGATGGTAAGTGGAAGCCATACTGCAGTGAGGTTATCTGTCAGGCAGAAATAGTACTGAAAAGTTAAGTAGGGCTATCAGTACTTGTTAGGGACTCTATGCGTGTGAGTGACAGCCAAGGAATATGCTAGTGAAAATTTTATGTTATATCACCTAGAAAGGGTAACATTGAAGAAGTAGCAGGTATTTCTGAAGCTTGTGTGAAGAGTAAACGGAAGGGTTTTTACTCGTAGTGTATGTATAGTAAACGGAAAGGTTTTACTAAGTGTGAGAGAAACTATCTTTTTCAATTTTAGAGAAACTGGCATGATAGCGAATGTTTTATGTTGTTACTGAATTTTAATAAGAAACGTAGAGAAAATAAAGTTTTGCGTACTATTTTGTAAAGGGAGGGTCAGCTATCGGAGAGGAAGCTGACGTTACAAAACGCCGCGCTGGGATTGGTTGAAACCGCGGGCGTAGAAAGACTCTTGTAAAGGAGGGGTCAGTAGTCAGGAGTAGTACTGACGTCACAGGTACCGCGCTGGGATTGGTTGAAACAGCGAGGGACAGAGAAACGCAGATTGTAAAGGAGGGGTTGGCAGAAAAGACGTCACTAAAAGGCCGCGCTAGGATTGGTTCAGAGACAAAAGTTAGCTGGAATCTGATTGGTTGTTACCATAGAAGCTGAAATCCTAGTGGATAGTGGAGATTGTATGTTAAAACGTGATCCAACTTTAATAGGAGTTCGTCCGAATAGGAGATTCCTAGGCTTTGCCGAATATAATTTTATACATCGAGGTTTACCCAAAATGTACGGAGAGAAGAGAAAAATGTCATTTTTACAAAAGATTAAGAATTATTTTAAAAAGGATAAACTAATCAAAACTAGGGAAGGAATTATCATTCCACCAGCTAAAACGCCCGCTTCATTCATGATGATGGAGAGAGGTTATCATACTTGTGTATGGATAGAAAATTGGATGGAATATACCAAAAATGATGGAATATTAGCATTTCCCGAGAATGGTACTTTCAATGGGAGAATTCTTCAAAATTTGAGATTAAGCATGAATGACTTAGAACCCAGACCTAGATTAACTCAATACGAAGCCTTAGAGGAATGGGAAACCGAGGCATTTGAACGTGATCGATTCAGAAGTAATAGGGGTTATCGGGGATTTTTCCCTAGGTACCAAAATGAGTCGAGGGACAGTCAGATGAAACAGTGGAGAAGAGCAATGCTTACAGAGGGTCTGTATCCGATACTAATGGCAGAAGAATCGTTAGGGAGTAAATGCACAGAAAAGACAAAACACGTGACTAGATTTGGAGATTCCGAAGATGAATTTATGGAAGATATATTAAAGAATCCGCCACCATATCAGGAAGGGACAAGTGGATGCACCCCAAGTGCACCCCTGTTGAGGACACCCCTGGTACCACAAGTATTGCATGATTCCCCAGTTAGTAGAGTACTTCACGATAAAGAAAAGGAAGCAATAGATAAAAACAGAGCAGAATTAATTCAGAAAGTAACACAATTGAGTATTCATCCTGATTCATTGACCATACCTGTAACAATTGGTCCAGTAGTTCCCTTATATGGTGACAAAGTAAATTATCCCAAACCTCTAGTTATGCCTACACCTGTGAATGTTCCTAAACCTGAAGCGGTAGTAATGGTTGAGGATCACTTTAGTGATTGTGAGTCCATGATTTCATTAATGGACTTGCCCATTCGAGAATCTGCAAACAGTACCCCCAGAAGAGTAACACCTGGTTGCTCCAAAGATGTAAACATAATAACCTCATCAGGAACCAAAAGTGCCACAGTAGTTACACCAGAAGACTTAGAAAGGTGGGCACAAGGATCAGACAAACAGAGTTCACCCCCAAAGATCATGGACATTTATAAATTAAAAGTTGAGTTAGAAGAAATGATAGCAGGAAATGTAGGGGTAGATCGCTTAAATACTTACGACGAAGAAGAATTATTGTTCGTGTGCAGAAGCATCACAAGAAATGTAAAAATATTCCATGAGAAATTATCAGATTTAGCTCTGCAGATGGGAATTGAAATAGGGAAGTCAAAAGTGTTACAAAAACCCTATAGAGCAGATTTTTCAGACAAAGATTTAGAAAATATGAATGCCTCTGGAAGAAAATTACAAGTAAAAGAATTAATGACAGTCTTGCAGAAATGGGGAGAACTAGATAAATGGAAGGTTAGATGGACAAAGAAAAAGGAAGAGGCACGATACAGTAGAACAACTTCTGAATATTTAATGAAGGAAACAGGGAAAGGAGATCAAATGTACCCGATGCGAGAAGTTCCAGGAGGGGGATATGTACATGTCCCATGGAGCAGACAGGATATTTTATCATTTACGAATGACTTTCCAAAATTGAGAGAAAAGCCAATTGAATGGTACAAGCAGGTTGAGAGGTTTGTGAAGGTGTCAAAGGTATTGTTGAAAGATTTGGATGGTTTGTTTGACATAGTGGTACCTGCCGATTTGTGGACAGATTGTAAAATCACAGTTGATTGGCCCAGTGAAGAGTATCCTAGAGATCCAAAGACAGGTGCCCCGTCAAATGATGTAATGAAAAAGTATCAGCAGGTAATAACTTATCTGGAAGGGAAAATACCACCAAAAGAAACAGACTGGGTGAAAATAGATAGAACTACCCAAGAAGCCAGTGAATCGGTACACGCCTACTATGAACGTCTATTGCAGGTATTCAAGCAGTATAGTGGATTTGAGGATATAGGAGATAAAAACATGAGTCAGTTTGTCTACCGATTTGTTTACGGTCTGAAGCCAGAGATTTGTCAGATGATTAAGCAGCACATGTTGTGCTGGAAGGGAAACCGATCGATGAAATCTTGAAATATGCGAAATATTGTGGAGATGACATTGAGGATAGACATAAGAAACTGCAAGAGAAAGTGATGTGGGCTCAGGTAAAAATGGCTGAGCGACAGGGAATTAATTTGGATAATCCAAGTGATAATCAGGGAAAAGATTCTGGAACGAATGGTGACACTGGGAATGGAGGAAAAGTGAGAGGACGAATGAGCAGAGAAGAGGCTAAAAAGAAGTTTCCTTGTCACAGGTGCGGAAAATTGGGGCATTGGAAGGATGAATGTAAAAAGATTCGGAATAATAATGGCCCAAATCAAAATTTAAATCCACAGACGCAGAATGACTCACAACAGGGTGTAAATCCTCAGAGTCAGTTGCCACCTGCACCTATACAGGGTAATGTAAGCAGAGCAAAGCACGGTACAGACGTCGGATATCAAGGAGGAAGTGGTAAGAATGATTATGTAACCTCACAATTTCTTTTACAGGACGACTTTTGTTCCTATAGCCAATGACGGTGCCTAGGAGAGGGGGAGAAGGAGTGCGTACTTGGTGCATCCTTACCGGTAGATCAGTCAGGTCCATATGTTGAAGGGAATGTGAAAGGTAATGATATTACCTTCCTTCTGGACACTGGTGCTACCAGGTCTACTGCGAGAACAGCAGACATCCCAGACCTTCCTCTCTCTGGAGAAGCTATCCAAGTTGTGGGTGTGGCTAATCGAAAGATTACAACACCTCTTACTGAACCGATGGAAGTCAAAATTGGAAACTTTAGAGAAATGCATCAATTTGTAGTGTGTGATTCCAGTCCAGTAAATTTATTGGGCCGAGATTTATTATGTAAAATGAACTGCACAATTTTCTGCACACCGGATGGTGTGGCAGTGCAGACCCCTGATGAAGACCATGTATATAAATTTATGATTGCAACGCATGGTACAGAAGTAGATGAGATGTTTTCTTTGATAACAAAAGACGAGTTACCAGAAGAACTGAAAACTACAGTGAATTCCATGGTATGGGATTTCACGGGAAAGGAAGTAGGACTTATGGCAAAAATAGACCCTGTTAAAATTACGGTAAAAGAAGGTGCGATTTTCCCAAATACCAGACAGTACAAAATGAGTGCAGAGGTAAAGGCAGGAGTAATTGAAGAAATTAACAGAATGGTAAAACAAGGAATACTAAAAGAAGTAATGAGTAGCCCTTGTAACTCACCAATCATGGGTCTGAAGAAACCTAGTGGAAAATATAGGATTGTTCAAGACCTACGCAAAATAAACAAGATTGTGGAACCATGTTGTCCTATAGTGCCAAATCCTGCAGTGATTCTATACCAGATTCCTTGGAGTGCAGGATGGTTTACTGTGATTGATTTATGCCAAGCATTCTTTTCAATACCATTGCACCCAGATAGCCAGTATCTATCTTCATTTAAATTTGAGAACAAAGTTAATGTATGGAATCGTGTTCCTCAAGGGTACACGGAGAGTCCTTCCATCTTCAATCAGATATTGAAAAAGTGCCTAGAAAAACTAGTGATGCCAGGAAGCTCAGTCTTAGTACAGTATATAGACGACTTACTGGTGGCATCTAACACCAGAGAGGACTGTGTTGTTGACTCTATTGCATTATTAAATCATTTAGCTGAAGAAGGGCATAAAGTTTCACCTGAAAAGTTGCAGTTCTGTACAACAGCAGTTAAGTATCTAGGACACCAAATTGAGAGGGGAAAAAGAAGAATAACAGCTGAAAGAGTAAAATTAATAAAGAAAATGCAAATGCCTGTCTCCCAACGCGAAGTGAGAATGTTCCTGGGAATAGTAGGTTATTGTCGACAATGGATACTGGGATTTTCTCTGTTAGCAAAACCATTAATTCAAATGACGAAAAAGAAGGCAAAGGACCCAGTTGAGTGGGATGATGAGAGCGTAGGAGCTTTTGTAAAATGAAGAAACGCTTTGTGTGCAGCACCTGCCGTAGGCATGCCTGATTATAAGAGAAAATTCGCATTATTCTGCCATGAAAGAGAAAATTGTGCACTTTCAGTCCTAACCCAGAGACATGGTTTAGACAGACGTCCTATAGCATATTTTTCTGCTACATTGGACCCAGTGGCAGCCGCATTGCCAGGCTGCTTAAAAGCAGTAGCGGCTACATGTTTGAGCATTGAACAAAGTGAGTCAATTGTAATGGGACACCCTGTAAAAGTGTTTGTTCCACATTCGGTTGTGATCCTGTTAACAAGAACTCAAACTCAGCATCTTACTCCTAGTCGGCTGACTAAATATGAAAGAATAATACTAGGTGCTGAAAATGTGACTATTGTAAGGTGCACAAAAGTAAATCCTGCTACCTTACTACCAGACCCATATCATGAGGAAGTTAAAGATGATGAAGAAGAACATGATTGTTTACAAGTCACAGAATTATGTACGAAACCATGTCCTGATATCCAGGAACTGCCCCTCAGGAAGCCAGACAGGGAGCTGTTTGTTGATGGTTCATGCCAAAGACATGAAGATGGTAAACTAACTGCAGCATATGCAGTATGTAAATTGACTGGAATAGTCGAAGCATCCTATTTACCAGGAGTAAAATCTGCACAAGTAGCTGAATTAATTTCTTTGATAAAAGCCTGCAAAATTGGGAGGAACCAGAAAGTAACTATATTTACAGATAGTCAATATGGTTACGGGGTTGTGCATGATTTTGGCCAACTATGGATGCAGAGGGATTTCATGACTTCTTCAGGATCCCCCATTAAAAATGGACAGTTCGTAAAAGAACTACTGGAGGCAATACAATCACCAAAAGAATTGGCTGTGGTGAAATGTGCCGCACACCAGTCAGGAGATGACTGGGTGGTAGTCGGTAACAGATATGCAGACTTGGTGGCTCAACACTGTGCCAAAAACAGGTTGTCAGTTAATAAAAGGGTTGAAAGGATGGGAATCAGCTGCCAACGTATGCTGTATGCACCTCCTGAAACATGGAATGATGTAAAACGATTGCAAGATGATGCTGATGAGAGTGAAAGGAATACATGGATTAAAATGGGATGTTCCCAAAGAGCAGACGACGATGTATGGGTTTATGCCGATGACAGACCAGTCATGCCCGACTGTCTGCTTTCACAAATGGCCAGAATGTATCATGGAGACACCCATGTAGTGAGAGATGCAATGATTAGGCTCTTCAGACAAAATTGGTACAATCCAAGATTGAGGGCGGTAGCAGAGAGTCTTTGCCAGAGGTGTCTAACTTGCCAAATGCATAATCCAGGAAGAAAAACAGTAATTGGGTTTGGGAAGATCGGAAAGGCAGAGGGTCCATTTGTGAGATTGCAGCTAGATTTCATTCAGCTACCACCATGTAGGGGACTGAAATATGTACTCGTCATAGTGTGTCTGTTTTCAAAGTGGGTGGAGGCTTACCCTACCAGAAGGAATGACAGTATAACAGTCGCAAAATTGTTGTTACGATAACTCATTCCTAGATTTGGTTTTCCAGTAACTTTGGAAACAGATAGAGGAAAGCACTTTAACAGTGAGGTGATTAAGATAATTTGTGAAGCATTCCAAATTGAGCAAAAATTGCACTGTGCATATCGTCCAGAGGCTTCTGAAGTGGTTGAACAAATGAATGGCACAATAAAATCCAGACTGGAAAATTGTGTGCATCAACATCGCTAGATTGGCCGGATGCATTGCCACTTGTTTTAATGGGACTCAGAAGCATCCCTGATAGAAATACCGGATTGAGTCCACATGAAATAATGATGGGAAGAGCAATGAGACAAGCACATGTTCCTACAAATAAACTGCTGAATATATCTGATGATATGGTTCTGGATTATTGCAAAGGATTGGCTGACCTAGTGCGTTCTGTCTCTCACCAGGTTGGAGAAGACGCAGTTTCCAGGCAGCCTGAACAAGAACATGATCTGAATCCTGGTGATTGGGTGGTAGTGAAGAATCACACCAGAGAAACGTGTCTATCACCCAGGTGGGACAAACCTTGTCAGGTCATACTGGTTACAAACACAGCAGTAAAGTGTGCAGGATTTCCTAATTGGATTCATGTAAGCCACACCGAAAGAGTACCAGACCCTGAAGAAGAAAATCCTCAGACAGTATCGATCACTGAGGAAGCTGAAGGTTGCCCAGCTGAAGAATCTCAGGAACAAGATTCAAGGGAAGCTGAAGAAGAACAACCGAGCACAAGTCAGGACTGGACACCGGTGGTGGAAATTCCTGAAATTTACCTCAGAACAAGAAGTCAAGCAAATTTGGAAGAAATTGAAGAAGATCAGATAGGTGAAGAAGAAGCAGCTCAGGAAGAAGAAGAAGACACAATAAGAGAACCTGAGCAGGACCAGATAGGGAGAGGAAACTGGGCTCAAAATAACGACGAACCAACAAATTTTGAGCAGAGACAGACAGGTCTAGAAGAACGCGGTCAGGCTGCAGAAGTACAAAGTGCAATAAGCCCTGATCAGAATCAGTTAGATCTAGGAAAATACATTCAAACAGAAGATCTCGAGAATCTCGAGCATGAAAACGTAAATCAAGAACAAGATCAGTTACTAAAGACTCACAGTGGAGCAGCTGAAGAGAAACCAATAAGACCTGAAAAAGAACAAATAGCAGAAGAAACTGAAATTGAAGAAAACGAAACTGTGCCAAACCTTGAAAATAAAAGAATTTCTGAAGAAGAAAGTAAAGAGACAGTGCAAACAAAGAAAACGAGAAAAGGTGATCATTGGCCTAGTGTCATTAAAAGAGTAAAATACCACATAACAACCAGAAGTGAAGATCCAGAACAAGTGAACGAAGTAACAAGCCAAACGGGACAAGAAGGTAAAAGTGAAAAACGAAGAAGCAAAAGACTGAAACTTGTGAACAACAAATTTAAAGGTCCTGATTGGACTTATATCATCCTTGAAGACTAAGAGAGCTCAGAATCAAGTGAAAGTGGTGACGAAGGAACAAGTGCGGAACTGACTTATGAAAAAGAAATAAAACCCCCTTGAGAACGTAAAGAGACTTGAAGAATACGATAAGAAGAGCAATCTTCCTTGTCAAAAATGCCTGACGATAGAGTTACTGGGAGACCAAAGCAGAAAGGTTGTAAAAGATGCTGTGCTATATGCATATGTAATTTGGTAGTGGTGCTTATAGTATGGTTAGTTGTGATCGTAGCAATTCCTTACCTTATGATAATAGATGAAAAGATTAACAACGAAACAAAGGAAAGGACAGATAACTTGAAAAGTAATAGAGTAGAACTAAAGGCAGAAGATGAACCAGAATTTCATCATGAAGTAACAGATAATTACACTAGTCTGAATGTTTTCACAAAATTATTGTTTCAATATGTAGATACCATGGAAGTTAGTAATTGTTATGTCTGTATGAAACTACCTGAATCAGTAGCAGAAGGGTTAACATATCATCACTTGCCATTAACTTATGGCATATCATGTAGTGTACTGACTAGTTTATTTTATAGAACAGGGCGACTTCAGTATTATTATTCAAATATAGATGTGATATTTTCTGAGGTTCCGATTCGAAAGAATATGAATCCAGTGCTTAGTAGTAAAGATGCACAGTTTATGGGAGAATTTTTCTTAACAATGAAATCAATAGACATAACACATGCACATAGAAGCAATCTAACATGTTTATTACATGAAGAAGAAAAGATATTTTTGAATTTAGTGGAGAATAGAAGACAAGATTTCCAGAAGAAAGCGTCTGAGCGTAAGGCTCATCTGCCACCTTGGGCTGAGAAAGAGGGTAGTTACACACCTGGCAAGGCTCAAGCTGCTATGGCTCTAGATTTTGTAAAGACAGGGAAAATTTGTCTACATAGGTTAAAGACTGAGTATGACAATGTTTTCATCGGTACCAGTGAATGTGAACACAATTTCTTAATTCTTGGAGGTTGGGGACTCAAAGGAGGAACAGATTCAGTTTTTCCTGGAATCTATTATGTGTGTGGGAATAAGGCTTACTTTAGGCTTCCTGCACGGTGGTATGGAAATTGTTATTTTGGAATAGTATTTCCAAAAATATACTACGTAAAAAGAAACACTGGCAGCAATGAAAATACTAGTGAATTAACACGTAGAAAAAGAGCTAGTTTTTCAGAAATTGTAGGTGATATATTTGGTGCATTGATACCTTCAGTGGGAATAATTCTGAACTCAAGAAAAATATGTAAATTATCTACAGTGGTTGTTGATCGTTTATCAACTGACACTGCTGGAGGATTTCTAATGATTAATGCGGAGATGGTTGCGATTAGATCTATGGTTATGCAAAATCGACTTGCTCTTGATATTATATTGGCAAAAGAGGGTGGAGTCTGTAAATTATTGAAGACAAAACACTGTTGCACTTACATACCTGATAAAAGTGCAGAAATTGGAACATATATACAGAATATAACTAAACTTGAGAAAGAACTAAAACCACTGGAAGTTGATAGTGTATGGGAAAGATTGACAAATAGTATTGCGTCAATTGGTACCTGGTTTGCTAATGAAGGAAAAGGACTTATAGGTCAAATATTAGTACCCTTAGCAGGGATAGCAATAATAGTACTGTCAATAATAATATGGTGCAAATGTTGTAGAAAGAATGAATCATATAGTGTGACAGGAAAAGGAAAGAAGTGAAAGTTTGACGAAATTGAACTTGAAGATTTGAGAAGTGAATTATACAAGAAACTGAAAGGGGATGTGAAAAATAGAAAGTGTAAAAATGAAAATGAAACTATTTTATGTTAAAAGTTGGCATCTGGTTGTGGGTAGTAATTGATGGCTCAGAAACGCCATCAGAGAGGGGATTGATGGAGCAAGGACTCACAAATGAGACTTGCTCGGATGCAATCTTCTCACAGTATTAATTTATTAAACTTTGTATTGTTCATACTAATAATTGCATACACAAATATAAGTAGCAAGGAAGCTTGCCTATGTGTTTAAACTAACAAGTAACGCTTGTCTATTCTAAAATGGCCGCTAAAGCGCGGGAACCCTATTGCGCATGTCTCAACCTATCACATGGTGTGACGTCTTTCTTTGCTTGGAGGGAAGTTCTTGCTTCTGCGCAGTGTATATTAAAATGGCCGCTTTATGTTTTCACGTGCTACAGCTTGCTCTCATGTTGCAATTAAACTGTGGTATTCTAACGCTATTAATGCGGGATAGAATTTATAAGTAAATGGGAATAGAGTAGAAAGAGTGGGAATACAGTGAAACAATTTATTTGTGATTTTAATATTTTCTTCTTTGACTTTTATTAGTTCATAAATTGGGCCTGGGGTTGGTGAACTGAAAACTCGTGTGACAATGGTTCTGCGCATGCTCCCTGAATGGCTGCCCAGAGAGAAAAAGGATGAAGTCAACCTGGACGTCGTCCAAGGCCGTGACCTGATGGCCAATATTACTGTACCCACGATGTCTCTACTGAATAGCAACAATTTATATGAACAATGTATAAAATTTGTTGTGAGATGGGTGGGAAATAAAGCAAATGTATTAATTGTGATGGGCAGTATTTTAAAACAATGGGCTTTAAGAAAAATGAATTAAATCAATATGGTGTGAGGATCAACCCCCTGTCCCCGTCCAATCAGAAGTAGTGGGCCCATAATTCTGCAACATTTAGGGGAGGTACATGGGCGTAGAAGGGTATAATAGATATAGAATTAGCTAATTAGATAGGCATAGGCTCCAGACGTTACAAGCTGATCGGTTGCAGACTGAACCGCTGTCCAGAGAGGTCCTGAGGTGGGGGCGGCAGAGTACCTTAGAAGGAAGACACAGGAGAAATCGAGGAGAAGCGAAGTACCAGAGAGGGGAACGACGCAGGCGTCATTGATAGAGAGGTCACCGGTCCTGTCCTGATCCGGGAGGAGGTCTTTGCTCTTCATCCTTCCAGGGTCCTATCTTTCCAACTCCTTGGCCAAGGGGTTTGGTTCTCGCACTTTTAGGTAAATATAAATGCAACCCTTAGTTGCGCTGCTGTCTCTATCTTCTCCTTTTCTGAGGGACCATCATTGATCAAATTGGTTATTATGCTTCATCCTTGATATACGATTTAAGTATCATGTGGTTCTGTATTTTACTCTGCTAAATCTTTAGATAAACATTTTAAAACTTCCTGACTCAGTGATTATTTCAGGAATTATGAATGGTATGGAATGTCACTCATTTTAAACTTCCCAATTAGCAAGGGGTCCATTGGTAAGTCATTACTCTTCAATCAGAAAAGTAATTGGTAGCAGGGATTTTGATAAAGAGTACAACTGACCCACCAGCGGAAATTACTAGCGTAATATGAATGTATGGGCCCAAGTGAGTATTTTGTGTATGAATGCTCGTTGCTAGTAACCCGCTGGATCACATCTATTAAATCTGTCGCCCGTAATAGGCTCCATCTATACCTAGGACCTAGTCTGCAAAAAAGAATACTTGTGTGTACATGCTATCAAAAAGAAAAGAAAAAAAAATTGTATACATGCAGATTTAACTGACATTGGACAGTTATGTGCCTTAACACAATCTTTAGTCCCCAAGGTAAACCGATAGTTCTTCCCCGCTATTCATCCCTTGTAGGGCCTTGGTTTGTAGGTCAATTATATAGCTTGATTCTAATCTCCTGAGCCTCAAAATTCTGTCCCCTGCCCTGATGTTATAAGGTATATGGTCTACGCAGAAAAACCGTAGGAGGTCCCGATTACTGCAATGCATTTTGCTAAAGTGTCTAGCTACTGGATATGATACATCTTCATTTGTGATGGCCCTCATATGTTCCAAAATGCGTGTTTTCGTTGGGTGAATAGTACTTCCAAAATATTTTAATCCGCAGGGACACACTAAGCAGTAAACCGTATATGGTGTACTGCAGGTCATGAACTTGTTGATAGGTCAAGGTTTCTTCAGCCCTGGTAACTTATAGGATAAGGTTTTGCTGCTATTGACACAGGCCTTACACTTCCCGCATGGAAAGAAGCCCTGTGACTCCTTGAAAGTTGTCTCTGTGCCCACTTTCTCATAATGGCTATGTATCAGGTGATTGCTCAGGGACCTGTCTTTCCTGAAGGTCAACAGAGGACTCGGGTGGGGGTACATCTGAGCCTATAATCGGGTCAGTTTTCAGAGTGCACCAATTTTTTCGTACTATGTTCCTCAATTCATTCTCTAAAAAGGTGGTGATCATTCTAAACTTCCCTGTTTCCTTAATGTCCTTCGATGTGTCCTTCAGTAATTCTTCTCTGGGGATGGAGTTGACCTTTTTCAGAGTTTGAACCCGTACCTGTCTGTCATAACCCTGAGTACTGAATCTGGCTATGCTATCTTGGGCAGCTACCTGAAAATCACAATCTCTTGTGTTGTTTCTTTTTATTCTTAGGAGCTCTCCGTAGGGGATGCTGCTAATAAGCTTGTGTGGGTGGCTGCTGGTAGCATGGAGTATTAAGTTCCCAGCAGTGGGTTTCCTGTATAGCATAGTGCACAGTTTCTCATCAGATACAAAGACCCTTAAATCCAAGAAGTTCACTGATGTTGAACTTACTTCACCAGTGAATCTCAGATTTAGGTTGTTGGTGTTCAATAAATATATGTATGCCCTTGCTGACTCTGGGGACCCCTTCCAAATTATGAAGAGGTCATCTATGTATCTGTGCCATGATATCACCTTGGCTGTCCAGCTATCATTGGCAACTGACCAGGCCACCCGCTTCTCCCACCAGCCCACGAATAAATTTGCGTAGCTGTGGGGCCAAGCAGGTGCCCATGGCCATGTCTGAGATTTGTCTGTAGTACTGATCTTGGAAATTAAAAATGTTGTTGTTGAGACAGAACTCAATGAGCTCCATCAACATTGCATTGTGCTCCAAGAATTTCAAAGGGCGACTCCCCAGAATTTTTTTTACTGCTTTTAGTCCGTCTTTGTGTGCGATACGTGTGTACAGGCTAGATATATCTAAAGCCAACATCTGGAAATCTGCTTCCCATGTTATATCCTTTATGTGTTGTAAAAAATCTTTTGTGTCCCTGATATATGAGGTCAAGCTAGTCACAATTTTAGATAAAAAGTAGTCTATGTAGGTAGATAAATGTTCCGTTAGGCTTCCCTGTGATGAGACTATTGGGCGTCCTGAAGGATGTTTATCATCTTTGTGGATCTTCGGTAGGTGATAGAAGGTAGGTGTGATCGGATTCAAACACCGGAGAAACAGATATTCATGTGTCTCCAGCATGTTTTTTTCGTACCAGCAACATATTAGTCGGTGATATTTTGAGATGCTCTGGTTATATTCTTTCTTGGTCACTTTTTGGTAACAGTTAACATGAAATTGAAATTTGTACTTGTAAAGCGCACTTATACCCCCAAAGGGGTGTCCTGGCGCTGTACGCATACCGCTGTGGAACCCTTCCTGGCTTTTCCCTGTGAAATGTCCACTCCTGGGCACCCCCAGGGTGAAGCCAGGCATCCCAGCGCTGTTGGGGCCGTTGTGGAGATTAAGCAAGCTATTGCCCAGAGTTGCAGAGTGGGACCCATGATTAGAATAGGCACCGAGGCGAGAATTACCAGGTCCGAGGAAATTGAGCCCAAGACCCGCTGAGGCGGGAATTGAACCCTGGTCCCGGGCCAGATCTCTGCATCAGGGTCTGCCGCTCTAACCATTGAGCCACACTTCTGACAGTTGTCGCAGTGCTTCAGTACAATATTGTTCCTGTGTTTGTAACACAATGTTCCCACCCTTGTCCGATGGTTTGTATATTATAGATTTGTCCTTGCATAGATTATCCAATGCTTGTTGCTGTTCCTTGGTAATATTTGCCTTGGTTTGCCATGTTGTGTCTTTTGTCCTTAGCCGTAAAAGGTCTTTGTTGACGGCTTCTGCAAATACGTCAATGGCATCCCCTGGCATTTGTGGTAGAAACTGAGAAGCGGGTTTGAAGGGACCGTTACTGCTGCTTTGTACTATTCCTGCTAGTTCTGTTCTATGTACCGCATCAAGAGAAGTCCCAGATGCTCTATTGTCATCAGTTTGTAAATTGTCTAGAGTTTCCAGGGTTTCCAGGTCTTCCCCCGTCAAAATATCGGTTGCCAGAGATTTGCCACCTGATTTCTTGGGTCTACTCATCGGCGATTTTAAATTTGAAAAATGTATGCAGTTTCAATTTCCATGTAAATTTAAACAGATCAATCCTTGTTTGTGTATATTCCATTCTTTTCTGAGCCACATTTTATAGTTTTCACACAGTTACTACCTTGCAAACGAATTGGTGGTAAATTGCATGTGCAAATGGTTTTTTTTGCGACCAGTCGCAAATTGTGACTTGGGGAACATAAGGTTTGCGGGTCCCAAATATAGACTCTCTAAATGCGACTCACAAATCCGGGTTTCGCAAATTGCTTGCATCACTAGTGAAAATTTGCTAGAGCAATTCGCACATCGCAAAACACCATATTTTCAGTCACACACCTATTTGCGACAGATTTGCGAGTCGCAGATTCTTTGTACATCTGGCTCTATATCCTATTTCATTTGTGACTCGGGATCCTTCGAAATACTAGAGAATGTTACAGAGGCCACTCAAAGAATTTTCAAATTTTCCTCCCAGAGAACTCTTTAACTCCACTTCTTCGAAAAGAAAGACTATATGCATTTTCATTTTGTCAGATTTTTTGGTAAACCAGGGGGCATATTAGCAAGACCCACGTTAAAATTATCGCCGTTTTAGCGGCAGGAAACTGCAGCTAAAACGGCGATAATGGGCTTGCTAATATGCGTTATAGAATTCCAATAGAAGCCCAGGTTAGATGTGCAGGACATCTAACCTGGGCTTCTATTGGAATTCCATAACGCATATTAGCAAGCCCATTATCGCCGTTTTAGCGTCAGTTTCCTGCCGCTAAAACGGCGATAATTCTAACGTGGGTCTTGCTAATATGCCCCTAGATTTCTTGCTAGGATCACTGTTGCCCACCTTCTTAGAAAGGGCCTGTAAGACCTGTCAGCGTTAGAGTGGACTTCCCCCAATCTTTTTGCTTTTTGCCTCCATGTTTTGCTGAATCGTTTTGTTGGCCTTAGGCCTTAGGACTCTGAGCACTTTACCACTGCTAATCTTTGCTAAAGTGCATGTGCTTCTTCCCTAAACATGTGTGTGTAATCGGTGTATACCTAATTGACCTTTTTAATTTACTTGTAAGTATACCATACACCCAGGGCCTATAAGTTAAATGCTACTAGCGGGCTGGAGCATTGATTGTGCCATCCACAAAAGTAGCCTTTCAAACCTGGCTCAGGCCTGCCACTGCAATGCCTGTGTGTGCAGTTTTCTGACACTTCGAGTTGGTATTTAAAACTACTTGCCAAGTCTTAAACTCCCCTTTTATTACATATAAGTCACTCCTAAGGTAGGCCCTAGGTAGCCCTAAGGGCAGGGTGCTATGTAAGTGAAAGGTAGGACATGTACTTTTATGTTGAGCATATCTTAGTAGTGACAAACAGCCTATTTTGTTTTTCACTACTGTAAGGCCTACTCCTCTCATAGGTTAACCTTGAGAATTTCGTAATACACTTATAAGCTGTAATTCCTGATCAAAGATGACTCGTTTTTTCATGTTTCTTGTGTTTGGAATGGTATTGATAAATCCTACTTACTGGCGAAGTTGGATTTAACATTGCCATTTCAGAAATGTCACGTTTAGAAAGTGGACATTTCTCTGCACTTACTGCTCTGTGTGCCTGACAGCCTGTCTCCAATACACGTCTGGGGTGGCTGACAGCATTACCTCTAGACAGCCACAACACAGGAAGGATAAGTGTGTCTGAGTACCCATCTACATACATCTCAATGTTCATGGCCTTGCCTGGGCAGGTTGGAAGGGAGGGGCTAACACTTCACTTGAATAGGTAGTGTCCTGTCCCCACACAGAGGGCTGATTTACCCTCATAGATAGCCTGACAGACAGGACTGGGCAGAAAGAGGAACCTGTGCATTTTTAGAGAGCTGCTTTGAAGTCACCCCACACATCAAAGGCACTTTTGGGTATAAGTACTGAGACTCTGAACCCCTAAAATCAGACACTACTGGACCTGTAACAGAAGCTCTCCCAGAGGAACTAATGTGCTGCTTAAAGGACTCAGCTGGACTGCTGATCTGGAAGGCCTGCTTTTCTGTTTGTTGCCCTGCTGCCTGTTGCTCTCTGACTCTGCTGAAGGAGTGCAGGACTCTGCTTTCACTCCAAGTGATGTCGAAGGGCTTGTTGGCTTGCTTCCTGTTGCTTGAGACTCCAGGAAATCAAAGTCTCTACCCCTGCTTCTGTGCCTGGCTCACTGGAAGTGGCCCAGATACTTGCAACACAGATTTCGGCGCATCTCCTGTCTCTGCATAACAGGAGTAAAACTGATGCCTCGCATCGGAACCAGCGCTTTGCCTCCAGAGATCGATGCATCAGACAGCGTATCACCGCCGCTTGGTGAAATCGGCGCATCCCCTCAACTGCGTGGCAGAATCTGGAGCATCGTCCGACACCTATGAACTCCGCCACTAGTCTTTGGAACTGATGCATCGCCTTCACTGCGTGGAGAAGATCGACGGACCTCATTGCTTGTAGCCAGGAAAGGTACTTTGTTCACCGGGGAATGGGTGGGTCCTGGAGCCGGACGGTGCTCTTTGGCAGTCAGTCCGAACTTTGACTTTGCCCCGGTCCAGCGTGAACTATAGTAACCTTTTAACGCTACTTGCTTCCTTGCTTTTAAACTCTTTATTGCATTTATTCTTTTAAAATTCAATATCTCGACTTCTATACATTGGAATTTTGTTGTTTTGGTCCTGTTTTGTTCAGAATATAATGATCTATTTTCATAACCCTGTGTGGGGTCTTTCTGTGGTGTATTTATAGTGCTACTGTGTGTCTATTGCACAAATACTTTACAAATTGTCTCTTTAGATAAGCCAGACTGCTCTGTGCCAAGCTACCAGAGGGTGAACACAGGTTATCTTTTAGTGGGTATCTAGCTTACAAAGACTGGGATTGTGGATTCTGTTTGGACAGGGTACATACCTTTGCCAACCAAAAGACCAATTTCTAACAGGGTCCAAACCACAGTCAGTTATAAACTACACAATGCAGTTAAATGCTGGAGTATTGGCTCATGAGCGGAAGTGATCTGGTAATTCTGTGTTTCAACAGATCTGAAAAATAAAACTTTATATTCATTTCTTGAAAGTGGATAATGAGCTCCATCCCAAATTACTGTTAGTCAAAAGAATGCCAAAGGATAAGCATTCTGGTTAGCAGCTGTTCTTCTCCAGCAAGTTGCAATGAGGCTTTATAGGCAAACTTTACTCTCCAGCAAAGATCTTAAATTGTTGGTATGGCACTATCCACAGACCCTGCACAAAGTATTTTGAATTAGAACATTTTTATTTGGTTTTAAAAACACAAGCAAGAAATATGTCATGTCGAATTAGTACAGTAACAGAGTAAAATTAGCTACAACTGCATTTTTTAAATGCCTTAAAAACGAAATGATTGCAATATATGTTCTATCAAATGACTGTAGGATAAATGATTTGCTGGTAAGGATTTATTTACAAAATATTAAATCACAATTATTAATTTTTTGTGTGTTAGCTGAGCAATTTTCCAGCAATGGTTCTCTTGGAAAGTTGACAGGCAATGCTACTAGAAACTCGATGCGTATGAAAAGTATATTGTTTCCTTCTGATGTTAAACTGTCCCGTGGATATGTCTGGATAAGATGCACTCTGCATTGTGAAAAAACTATGGAAAAAAATCTCTGTATGTTAACACAGATTTTAGGTTGAGTCTGGGCAGCGCATGCGCTGCTCTGCGAGGGATGATGTAATCAATTATGGACTTGAAGCTCCACCCACTCTCCGCCCATATTTTGCATTGGCTTGTGTCATTGTCCTTTGGAAAATGTGGCTTTTCATTGGTCAATAGGCTTAGTAGTCCCTCCATAGTACCGCCTTGTCTCATTTTGTAACCTCCCATGAGGACACCCCCCGTTTCATGTGTTGTTACTCGGTAGGCTTTAATTACGGCCTCCGAGCTCAATTTGCTTAAATGGTTTGACACGCTCTCCCGCAGCGCTTTCATTTTTTTTTCGTAGCACGGCCCGCCACGCTCATGCAGTGGCGGCCATGCGTTTGGTTCATTTGCACCAAACGCGGACGCATGTTTTTTTTTTACTATTTATTAATTTTTTTTTTAAACTGCCCCATGCCACACTTTCACTTTAAGGTCAGCCGCACCCCTTTCCTTAGACGAGCCGTGTCTAATGAAAGGGGCGCGGCCACCATTAAAGTGAAACCGGGGCATGGGACGCTTTTACAAAAAAAATCATTTGTTTGTCAACTTAACAAATAAATGCTTTTTTTGTAAAAGGGCCCCATACCCCGCTTTCACTTTAATGGCAGCCCGCCTCTTTCTTTAGACGGGGCTAGTCTAAGGAAAGGGGCGCGGCCGCCATTAAAGTGAAAGCGACGCATGTGCGCTTTTACAAACAAGCATTTGTAATGCAATAGGTCTCGCATTTACCAGAATTTGCAAATGCTTGTTTGATGTTGCAGCGTGTTTTTAATCCAAGACTCCTTCCTCCAGGTGTGGGTGCAGTGGCCTTTGTTGCAGGTTCAGTGTTATTTTATTATAGCCGAGTCGCTTTATTGCCCCCATTAAATAAAGAATTGTTGCCGTTTCCGTACACTCACATTAACCAAGTCTCCTTAAACAGTTCTTTGGAGTATGGGCCTTGGTGCGTTCTGCTCACTAGCTTGTTTAATTATTTTCAGGACTGTTGTCTTAAAGTGCTGGTGTTCTGAGCAACAAGGGGCTCGATGCACATAACTTTTTCTGTGAGTTGTATTGAACACGTCAAACTCAGGTGCAGCTTATTCCTGTATTTCTGAAAGCGTAAGACGCATCTAACCCAGGGCAAATAGCTTTGTGTACCGGGTCTTAGAAGCGGCAGGTTCAGCTACTACCCGAAAACAGTCTCATTGCAAAAGCCCCGAGGATAGAAGAATGTGTATTATAAAGGTTTGAATCACAAGGACTTGTATTTGTTTGAGCTTACACTGACACCTTGCGGCCATTCTTGGAAAACTGAACAAGCCAGAAACGAATTCTGCAAGTAAGGCTAATTCATTAATTGGCACAGAGAAAAACAGCAGTGCACAAATGAGAATACCACACATAAAACCAGTCACGAAGATCGGCAAGGCACGTCATGCCTCCTTACTTGAAGGGGATTCAGAGTTGTGCGGTAAACTCCATGCGTTAAAGGTTTTTGTCCTAATGTCTCTGTTCCTCAGCTGCCACTTTAATTCGAACAAGGCTCATAATGATTCAGGCGCGCAACGCCCATTGGGCTCAAAGGGCTTCAGCCCCCCCCCCCTCCCCGTCGTGTGTGGCAGCCCGGGCTGAGACCACTGGCGTAACGAAAGTTGAGGGCCCCCCCCTGCAAGGTACATGGAGGGCCCCCCGCTCCGGATTGAATCCGGAGCTCTCAGGCCCTACTACTGTGCAGAGGGGGCCCCTGCAGCTCGGGGCCCCCCGCACCGCGGGGGGATGCAGGGGCCTGTGTTACGCCACTGGCTGAGACAGCGTCCCGGGCACACACACAGCCGCACCCGAGTACTTCACAGGTCTTTAAAAGACCATTTGCTTGTAAATGAGGCTCTGTTGTTTTTCACCCCTTTTTAGAGCCCCTGCATCCCCACTCTGCCTATTGCTGGAAGAATTAGCCCCCCCCGAAATTGTTTCTTAGCACCACCCCCGAAATTTGGCTCTAGTTGCCCCTCTGTAATGATTCCTGTACAAATTCCGGAATCAGGCACAAATGCAGTGGCGGCTCCACGAGGGAGTGCTGCGGGGCGGCGGGGAGGGGCAGGGTGGGGGGTAGTAAACTCCGGCATACGGCCGAATGGAGTTAAGTAGATAAATAAATAAATAAAACGAATTACATTGCGCGCGCTGCATCGCAGCACTCCCTCGAGGAGCCGCCACTGCACAAATGATATTTGCGCTTGATTTCAGATTCCCAGGGGAACAAAATTTGCGCTGTGGCCCACAGTATTTCCCCTAGGTACTGGAGCAATTTGCTTGGGAAAACAGTTCAGACGAGGTTAAGAGTGCGGAGATAAGAACCTGCAGGGGCCGCACCATGGTGCAAGGATGCCTGCGTTGAGGGGATGATTATGTTTGTGCAGGAAGGCAAACCTCCCTGCACAAAAACAATCACAAGAGGCTTTCTCCTCTTTCTATGTGCGCTGCATAATAGCACACATAGAAAAAGGAAAAACGAGGAGAAATAAAGATATTCCTCCTAAGTTTTTGGCGCTGCCTCAGGGTTACGATTTCTCGTAAATCTGAGGCAGTGTCAAAAAGCCATGGATGTTGCTGGGAACGCCCCCAGCAACACCCATGGAATGCCCCTTTCACGCAGTTTTCTGAGTGAAAGGGGCACATATTTATAAGGCCATGAAAAGCCACGTAAAGCCATGGCCTTGTAAATATGCTATGGAATATTGCGCCACCCTAACTTAAAAAAAAGTGATGTTCCAGTGGCGCAAAAGTGCCGGTAGGGCCTAAATGAGGGCTGCAGTTTTAAAGTGCAGTAAGACCGCAAACCCACCTTTTCCCCCATTTCTAGGGAGCTTATTTACAAGCCCCTTGCGCCGCCGGTACGTCACTTTTTCCCATATAAAAATGATGCACCGGTGGTGCCAGGGGCCTGTAAATAAGCCCCCTAGGGCCACATTTATGAGGTTTTGACATAGGGCAGCACAGCAAGGAATCTTGCTGTGCTGCCCTACGTCAAAACAAAAGGGCAGGAATGCGCGGTAACTATGAGATACAGTGGATTCCTGTCCTTTTCCCCTGCTCTGACGCAAAATGGGCTGCCATGCGCCAACGCAGACATCCTTGCACTATGGTGCAAGGGTGCCTGTGTTGCGGGGAGAATTGATTTTGTGCAGGAAAAAACACCTTCCTGCACAAAGTCAATCAATTCACGCGATTTCCTCTTTCTATGTGTGCTGCAGAATGCAGCACACATAGAAAATAGAAAAAACAAGAAGAAATGAAAACATTTTTCTGTGTTGTACCTCCTTAATGCCACCCCTGGGGTGGTGTTAGATTCTGAGGCATTCCCAGGTTTACAATTTCTCATAAATCTGGGAATGCTTCAGATTCCATGGGTGTTGAGTGGGAACACCCACATCAACACCCATGGAACGCCCCTTTCACGCAGTGTTCTGGGTTAAAGGTTCACAAATTTACAAGGCCATGAAAAGCCATGTAAAGTGGCTTTACGTGGCCTTGTAAATATGCCTGGGCACCGGAACGTCAAAAAAGTGATGTTCCGGCGGTACAAAAGTGCTGGTGAAAGTGGGTCAGATCTTGCTTAGTCCGTCAGACTAGGAAGTAGTAAAAAACTCATTTAACGGGTCCCTTTCGGGTTGTACGTTCATGTCCTTAACTTTGACAAAGAAAAATATAAATTGATATCTCAGCAATGACTCCAAAAACCTTTCCATGTCAGCGATGCAGACCATCGTGCATAACCAAAGAGTATTTGCTTTTTCCAGATAATGTGTTTCTGAAGACTGAGGGCCAGATTTACAACGTGTTCATGCAGCGCAGAGCAGCAGCCGCAAATGCTGCGCTGCATGAAAAGGAGAGAGGAAGAGAGCGCCATATTTACAGAAATCTGGCACTCTCCTCCCCTTTCCCTAGCGTCAGCACTGAAATCAGCTGCTGTGTGTCACGGAGACACCTTTGCGCTATGGTGCGAGGGTGTCTCCGTGAGTCTAGAATAGGCTTTGTACTGGAAGGGTACCCACCACAGTTCAAAAGCAGTGCATTGCATGCTACGGAGGTAAGAAAGGAAGAGGGGAGAGGTATTCACCTCTTCCTGGCAATCCCATTGCACGTCACGTTTTCGGGACAATGTTTACAACAGGGCAGCAAGTCAGAAGAAGGAGGTCTGTTCAAAATGTATTTGAAAGACATGAATTTACACGTGGCAATTTATTACGAATGCACTAAAGTAAAAAGAACTGCTTTTGAACTGTGGTGAAAGTAAGCTATTAAGCAACATTTTTAATTCGCACTACAGTAGAGAAGATTTCAATATGAGAATACTGATGCATTATGGGACTTGTAGGAGTGTGTCTCATGGTCACGTGGAGGCATGGATTTAAAAGCACCTGTGTCTTGTTACCTCTGCACGTATGATTAAGGCATCATTGCCGAAACGCATCAGGAAGAACTCTGGACATGCAGCCATGCAATTATAAAAATAAACGTTGTGGTGTCACCGTGAATTGGCCTCAGCATCCTTTTGTTCACATTGAATTAACGGGATGCTCTGTCCCCGCAGCTGAGGCCACCCTGCAGGGTTGGAGGCTCCCGTTGATGGAGGATTTGTTTTGTGTTTGAAGTGGGGGGCATGACCAGCTTGCCTTTACATGAAGAAAGGATTCAGCCTGATATTGACAGGATTTAGCCTGACATTGCATTCTACAGAGGTGAGAAAGGGACAGGGTAGAGGTATTCACCTCTTCCTGGCAATTCCGAGACACCTCCCGTTTTCGGGACAATGTTTACAACAGGGCAGCAAGTCCGAAGAAGGAGGTCTGTTTAAAATGTATTTTAAAGACATGCATTTGCACGTGGCACTTTATTATGAATGCACTGAAGTAATAAGAACTGCTTTTGAACTGTGGTGAAAGTAAGCTATTAAGCAACATTTTTAATTCGCACTACAGAACAGAAGATTTCAATATGAGAATTCTGATGCATTATGGGACTTGTAGGAGTGTGTCTCATGGTCACGTGGAGGCATGGATTTAAAAGCACCTGTGTCTTGTTACCTCTGCACCAATGATTAAGGCATCATTGCCGAAACGCGTCAGGAAGAACTCTGGACATGCAGCCATGCAATTATAAAAATAAACGTTGTGGTGTCACCGTGAATTGGCCTCAACATCCTTTTGTTCACATTGAATTAACTGCTCTGTCCCGGCAGCTGAGGCCACCCTGCAAGGTTGGTGGCCCCCGATGATGGAGGCTCCTGCAATGTCCCGGGGTGCCCATCCCCGGAACATTGCCGTTTGCTATGGCAGGGCGGGAGCACGGCTCCTGCCCTGCCATAGCAAACACTGCTTTGCTTCTTGGAAGCGAGAGCAGGAAACCTGCTCTTGCTTCCATGAAGCAAAGCAGAATTGCTTTTGGGCAAGAGGAGCTGCATGTTAGCAGGAGGCGGGGAGCTAGCTGGGACCGCAGGGACATTGGGGCTCCCCCCGCGGTCCCCAACGTTGAGGGCTGCCCCGGAGGATGGGGTCCCCGGGGCCAGAAGTGGCCCGGGAGGGGGGCCACTCGGCCCCTCCTCCCCTTTAATTTTTTTTTTTAAATGGAAGGCCGGTCCCCGGGGGATGGGGTCCCCGGGGCCATAATTGACCACAGGAGGGGGGCCACATGGCCCCCCTCCCAAAAAAATAAAAAAATAAAACAAGGCAGGCCAGGCCCCAGGGGATGGGGTCCCCGGGGCGATTATTGGCCTCAGGAGGGGGGCCACGCGGCCCCCCTCCTAAATAAAAAAAAAGTAAAGGCTGGCCAGGCCACGGGGGATGGGGGTCCTCAGAGCCAGAAGTGGCCCAAGGAAGGGGGGCCACGCGGCCCCCCTCCCGAATATTTAATTATTAAAAAAAACAAAAAAACGAGTCAATGCCCCAGGGGATGGGGTCCCCGGGGCCGATAAAGGCCTCAGGAGGGGGGCTGCACGGCCCCCTCCAAAAAAAAGAAAAGGCTGGCCAGGCCCTGGGGGATGGGGTCCCCAGGGCCCAAAAAATAGTAAGAGAAGGGGGGGCACACAGCCCCCTTCTAACAAAACCAAAAAAAAGAAAAGCCGGCATTTCGCCGGAGGCCCCGCCCCCTCCCTTCACCACTCAGCAAACCCGCCCCCTGGCGCGTTCTAAGTTGGGGGATTAAGTTCCCTTCATTCCTGAGGGTCCCTGGGGGCCAACTAGCCCACCAGGTACCTCCAGTAAGCCCCACACAGTGGGATTACTGAGAGGTGGTCTGAGGCCACGCCCCTTTTTACACCACTCTGCAAACGCACCTCTTGGTGCACTGCTGGTGGGGCGATGAGGTCCTCTTGTGTCCTGAGGACCTCAGGACACAAGTGGACTTCATACCCCGAGCAGCAGTGCGCCAGGAGCCGCATTTGCAGAGTGGTATAAAAAGGGGGTGTGGCCTTTGAGCACTCTCAGCAAACCAGCTGTATGGGGCTTACTGGAGGTAACAGGAGGGCTAGTTGGCCCCCAGGGACCCTCAGGAGGAAAGGGAATTTCATCACCCAACCAAGAGCGCACCAGGAGGCGCGTTTGCAGAGTGGTGGAGAAAGGGGCGTGGCCTGTGTCCACCTCTCAGCAATCCCACTGTGTGGGGCTTACTGGAGGTAAGAGGTAGGCTAGTTGGCCCCTAAGGACCCCTAGCAGCGAAGGGGACTTCAATCCCCATCCAAGGGCACGCCAGGGAGCGAGTTTGCAGAGTGGTGGGTAAAGGGGGCGTGGCCTGCTATGAGAACTTAGCAATCCTGCTGTGTGGGACTTACTGGAGGTAATAGGAGGGGTAGTTGGCCCCCAAGGATGTCCTTGGGGGCCAACTATCCCTCTTGTTACCTCCAGTAAGTCTTCGGAGGCCACTCCCCCTTTCTCCACCACTCTGCAAACGCGCCTCCTGGCAGACTACAGGATGGGGGATGAAGTCCACTTTACTCCTGAGGGACTTTGGGGGCCAAGAAGCCCTCCTGGTACCTCCTGTAAGTCCTACACAGCAGAATTCCTGAGCGCTGGTTGGAGGCCCAGGACCCTTTCTCCACCACTCTGCAAACGCGACTACTAGTTAAAGAAGCATTTGCAATGTAATAGGTTTAATAATAATAATAATAATAATAATAATAATAAATGAGCTTGTATAGCGCCTGGTTACACTAACTAGTGTGTCCCCGAGCTGCCGGCTACTCGGACCGCTCTGTGCGAAAAGTAAGGTGGAAAATCTACAGTTGGAAGAGCCAAGTTTTTAAGTTCTTTCGGAAGGAGTGTTCTGATGGTTCCATACGAATAACTAGGGGAAGGGAATTCCAGTTCTTAGCAGCTAGATAGCAAAAAGACCTGCCACCCATTCTTTCTCTTTTAATTACTGGGATTTTAACCCTCCCCATCCCCAGGGACCGCAGGGCCCTAGCCAGAGTATAGGGTAGCATTAACTTATGTAAGTAGCTGGGACCTTTTCCCTGCAGGATCCGCTGACTTACACACATGGCCTTAAAGAGGATTCTTTTTCTCACCGGGAGCCAGTGTAGAATATCCAGAGCATTTCTGGAAGAGGCTCTCCTAGGGAGCATCAGAACAAGGCGGGCTGCCGCGTTCTGTATACACTGTAATCGTTGCACACTCCCACCACTGGCGCCTAGGTAAAGGACATTCCCATAGTCCAGGCGGGAGGTCACCAACGCGTGGGTTAGAGTTTTCCTGGCGGCTACGGGGAGCACGTCCAAGACCTTCCGAAGATTTTCATTATTCCGAAACATTTTCCGGCCACCGTTCTCGTATGGTAATCAAACGAGAGTTTAGAATCCAACCATATCCCCAGGTTCTTAACCTGGTTACTGGGGATGGGAATAGTGCCCAGACTCTGTGGCCACCACCTTGATGACCATATTGAGGGAGCCTTCCCTACAATCAAGACCTCCGTTTTACTACCGTTGAGTTTTAGACAGTTATTTGACATCCACTCTTCCAGCTCCTGTAAACAGGAGGCGAAAGTAGTGGCAGCCTCCGTGTGGGCCTGGGAGAGGGACACTATCAGTTGAGTGTCATCTGCATATGACACAACACTGATGTCATATTTCCTGATGATGTCTGCCAGGGGGGCCATATAAAGATTAAAAAGAGTAGGGCTAAGTATAGAGCCCTGGGGAACCCCCTGAGCTAGTTTAATGCTCTTGGAGAAGTGAGGTCGTTGGGATACTTGAAAACTTCTGTCTTGTAAAAAGGATCTCATCCACTTCAGAGCCAGCTTATCCAGCCCTCCTACCTTAAGGCGCTGTAGCAGTGTTGAGTGGGCGACGGTGTCAAAGCGGCACTAAGGTCCAACAGGACCAGTGCCACCGTCTGCCCTTCATCCACCTGCCTACGAATGGTTTCAGTAGACAGAAGCAGAGCTGATTCTGTAGAGTACGTGGCCCGAAAGCCTGATTGTGTCGGGTGGAGTAAGTCGTGCTGATCCATGTGCATAGTCAGTTGAGTGTTGACCACCTTTTCTGCTATTTTAGCAAAGTAGGGCAGAAGAGAAACTGGTCGTAGGTTCTCCAACTGACTTGCACTTACACCCGGCTTCTTTTTTATAGGGATAATTACCGCCTCCTTCCATTTTTGTGGGACCACCCCTAAGTCAAAGGAGAGTTCTAAGAGGTGTCCAATGTAAGGTATTAGTACCTCCATACTCTCCTTCATCATTTTTGGAGTCATAGGGTCCCTGGGAGAGCCGGACTTAATGCTCAAGGCTATCTTTTCAAGATCACCAAAATTCGGGAGGTTAAATCTGGAGAGGCGAAATGCCTCCTCCATAACGCATGTTCCAGTCATTTCTAACCTCCCAATGCGTGCAACCTCCGGGAAGGTGTTGTAAATCTTTCCCACCTTCTCAGCGAAAAAATCGGCAATCTGGTTACAAGACTCCAGTGAATCGTTGCTAGGAGCTGTAGTTCTAGCCAGAGATGATAGGTCCTTAAAGATCCTAAATAACTCTTTCGAAGAGTTTTCGGCCTGCTCTATCTTCATATTATAGTACACTGCCTTAGTTTTCCTAACAAGCGTATGGTATTGTTTAAGGCTAGTTTTATATATGGCTCTACTCAGATCTGAAAAATCTCTTCTCCAGTTTCTTTCCAGGCGCTTACAGGACGACTTAGCCACCCTAAGTTCTTCGCTGAACCAAGGGGCAGAAATGGCTCTCTCCTCGGTACACTCATGGCCCATGGGGCAGCTCTGTCTAATGCCTCCGTTATCCTTTCCTCAAGCAAATTGCAGGCAGAATTAGCATTTGCGAGAGTTAGAGCTATTGGTGTTGTAAATGTAAAAGTTTTTTATTAATGTTTTTTGGTGTAGAGTGAATGTACGTTGTGTGTAGTGGAATTATGTAGTATGTTGTGCAGTGAAATTATGTGAATAGAAAGTGTGTGGTATTTAGTATATAGGAATTATGTGTAGTGGGATTATGTGTTTTGGAGAGTAATTATATGGTATTGTAGTCTGTGTTGTGGAGTGGTAACCTCAGGTTTAGTCTTCCTCGTTTCCATAGAAGCTAAACTATAAACTCAATGAGACACAAAAAAAGAAGGAACCACTGAGGAGCACTTCTGGACTTAGTCAGAGGTATGAGCAGGGCCACTGGAATTATGTGACTGTTCGCTGCACCAATTTTCACATAATTAAACATTTTCCGCATTTGCCAAATATTCCATCATCTGCTGCCTAATCTGCAGATTTGAACAAAAAAAGCCTTGTTTCTAGCTCAAACGGCTCAAATGTTCCCAAAAATGCAGCTCCACGTGTTACAGCATGGTGGAAGGCCCTTTGCAAAGCTGGAATGGTCACGTGTTACTTATTGCTAAATGTGGGTGTTAAATTGGTACTAATGGTGCACAAACCTCTCTTCTTTCTGTGCCTCTCTTGCCCCTTTCTGTATTTCTCTTGCATCTTTCTGCACCTCTTCCTCTTTCTGCACCTCACTGTCTTCTTTCTGCACTTCACTTGCCTCTTTCTGCACCTCACCTGCCTCTTTCAGCACCTCTGTTGCCTTTTTCTGCACCTCTCTTGCCTCTTTCTGCACCTCACTTGCCTCTTTCTGCACTTCTCTTGCTTCTTTCTACACCTCTCTTGCCTCTTTCTGCTCCTCGCTTGCCTCTTTGTGCATTTCTCTTGCCTGTTTCTGTACCTCTCTTGCCTCTTTCTGCTTCTCACTTGCCTCTTTCTGCACCTCACGCTCTTCCTTCTGCCCCTCTCTTGCCTCTTTCTGCACTTCTCTTGCCTCATTCTGCACTTCTTGAGCCTCTTTCTGTACCTCTCTTGCCTCTTTCTGCATTTCTCTTACATCTTTCTGCACCTTTCTTCCTCTTTCTGCACCTCACTGTCTTCTTTCTGCACTTCACTTGCCTCTTTCTGCACTTCTCTTGCCCCTTTCTGCACCTAACTTGCCTCTTTCAGCACCTCTGTTGCTTTTTTCTGCAGATCTCTTGCCTCTTTCTGCACCTCTCTTGCCTCTTTCTGCACCTCTCTTGCCTCTTTCTGCACCTCACTTGCCTCTTTCTGCAGTTCTCTTGCTTCTTTCTACACCTCTCTTGCCTCTTTCTGCTCCACTCTTGCCTCTTTGTGCATTTCTCTTGCCTGTTTCTGCACTTCCCTTGCCTCTTTCTGTACCTCTCTTGCCTCTTTCTGCTTCTCACTTGCCTCTTTCTGCACCTCACTCTCTTCCTTCTGCCCCTCTCTTGCCTCTTTCTGCACTTCTCTTGCCTCTTTCTGCACTTCTTGAGCCTCTTTCTGTACCTCTCTTGCCTCTTTCTGCACCTCAAGTGCCTCTTTCTGCACTTCTCTTGCCTCTTTCTACACTTATCTTGCCTCTTTCTATACCTCTCTTGCCTCTTTCTGCACCTCACTTGCCACTTTCTGCTCTTCTCTTGCCTCTTTCTGAACCTCACTCTCTTCTTTCTGCACCTCTCTTGCCTCTTTCTGTACCTCACTTGCCACTTTCTGCTCTTCTCTTGCCTCTTTCTGAACCTCACTCTCTTCTTTCTGCACCTCTCTTGCCTCTTTCTGCACCTCACTTGTTTCTTTATATTCTTCTCTTGCCTCTTTCTGAACCTCAATCTCTTCTTTCTGCACCTCTCTTGCCTCTTTCTGCACCTCACTTGCTTCTTTATGCATCTCTCTTGCCTCTTTCTGCACCTCTATTGCCTCTTCCTGCAGCTCTGTTTCTTCTTTCTGCACTTCTCTTTCCTCTTTCTGCACCCTTCTTGTCTCTTTCAGCACCTCTGTTGCTTCTTTCTGCACTTCTCTTCCTTCTTTCTGCACCCTCTTGCCTCTTTCTGTACCCCTCTTGCCTCTTTGTGCACCTCTCCTATCTCTTTCTGCACCCCTCTTGCCTCTTTCTGCACCTCTGTTGGTTCTTTCTGCACTGCTCTTGCTTCTTTCTGCACCTCTTTTGCAAATTTCTGCATCCCTCTTGCCTCTTTCTGTACCCCTCTTCCCTCTTTCTGCACCTCTCTTGCCTGTCTGCACACATGTTCCCTCTTTCTGCACCCCTTTTGCCTGTTTCTGCAACTCTCTTGCCTCTTTCTGCAGTTCTCTTGCCTCCTTCTGCATCTCACTTGCCTCTTTCTGCACTTCTATTGCCTCTTTCTGCACCTCTCTTGCTTCTTTCTGCACCCCTGTTGTCTCTTTCTGCACCCCTATTGTCTCTTCCTGCACTCTTCTTCCCTCTTTCTGCACCTCTCTTGCTTCTTTCTGCACTTCTCTTGCTTCTTTCTGCACCTCTCTTGCTTCTTTCTACACCCTTCTTCCTTTTTTTGCATCCCTCTTGCCTCTTTCTGCTGTTCTCTTGCCATTTTCTGTACCTCTCTTGCCTCTTTCTGCACCTCACTTGCCTCTTTCTGTACTTCTCTTGCTTCTTTCCATACCTCTGTTCCTTCTTTCAGCAATTCTCTTGCCTCTTTCTGCACTTCTCTTGCTTGTTTCTGCACCTCTCTTGCGTCTTTCTGCACCTCTGTTGCCTCTTTCTGCACCTCACTTGCTTCTTTCTGCACCCCTCTTGCCTCTTTTTGCACCCCTCTTTTCTCTTTCTGTACCTCTTTTGCGTCTTTCTGTACCCCTGTTCCCTCTTCCTGCACCTTTCTTGCCTGTTTCTGCACCTCATCATGCCTCTTTCTGTACCTTTCTTGCTTCTTTCTGCACCTCTCCTACCTCTTTCTGCACCCCTCTTGCCTCTTTTTGCACCTCTGTTGGTTCTTTCTCCACTGCTCTTGCTTCTTTCTGCACCTCACTTGCCTCTTTCTGCACTTCTCTTGCTTCTTTCTACACCTCTGTTGCTTCTTTCTGCACCTCTGTTGCCTCTTTCTGCACCTCACTTGCTTCTTTCTGCACCCCTCTTGCCTCTATCTGCACCCCTCTTCCATCTTTCTGCACCTCTCTTGCCTCTTTTTGCACCCCTGTTCCCTCTTTCTGCACCTTTCCTGCCCATTTCTGCACCTCTCTTGCTTCTTTCTGTACCTCTGTTGCTTCTTTCTGCACTTCTCTTGCCTCTTTCTGCACCCTTCGTGCCTTTTTCAGCACCTCTGTTGCTTCTTTCTTCACTTCTCTTCCTTCTTTCTGCACCCCTCCTGACTCTTTCTGTACCTCTCTTGCCAATCTGCGCATCTCTCCTACCTCTTTCTGTTCCCCTCTTGCCTCTTTTTTCACCTCTGTTAGGTCTTTCTGCACTGCTCTTGCTTCTTTCTGCACCTCTTTTGCAAATTTCTGCATCCCTCATGCCTCTTTCTGCACCCCTGTTCCCTCTTTCTGTACCTTTCTTGCCTGTTTCTGTACCTCTCTTGCCTCTTTTGGCACCTCTGTTGCTTCTTTCTGCACTTCTTTTGCCTCTTTCTGCACCCCTCTTGCCTCTTTAGGCACCTCTGTTGCTTCTTTCTGCACTTCTCTTGCCTCTTTCTGTACCCCTTTTGCTTCTTTGTGCACCTCTTCTGCCTCTTCCTGCACCTCTCTTGCCGTTTTCTGCAGTTCTCTTGACTCTTTCTATCCCCTCTTGCCTCTTTCTGCACCTCTGTTGGTTCTTTCTGCACTGCTCTTGCTTCTTTCTGCACCTCTGACTTAGAGGTAGTTTTAGTCCCCCTGCCCTATTATGTACTAGGGCCGTCCAGGGGAGGTCATGCCAATCACAGGGGTACCCCAACCCATAGTGTACCCTAGTGTATGTAGGTGTTTTCACTGTATTCTAAGTGTCTTTCAGCATAGCACTGGCTCCGGGCCAGGTTAGTCAGATTCAGTTACCACCAGTACCAGTCAGCAAAAAGTTGGGGGCACAGGATGACTTTGCAACAAGGCCTCTTTCTGCACCTCTGTTGGTTCTTTCTGCATATCTATTGCTTCTTTCTGCACCTTTCTTCGTCTTTCTGAACTTCTGTTGCCTCTTTCTGCATTTCTCTTGCTTCTTTCTGCGCCTTTCTTCCTCTTTCTGCACATGTCCTACCTCTGTAGGCATAGTTAGAAAATAACATTTAAAAAACCTTAGAAATTCACTGAAAAAACCACAGGTTTCAGGGACGTTATAGTTAGTTGGACATTTCACTCATACAAAACCAGAGAAATTTGGCCGTTACAGTTAGTTGAGGTAACTGTAACTCGTGCTCCCACAATGCACTGCTGATGACGTCACATATTACATCACTCATGACATGGTCAGTATCAACACGGGCTCTGCAGCCGTTCTGTTAGCAGTGCGCGCAGCTTCCCGTGCACCAGGACTCTGCCACCATTATTCCAAGCTTAGTGTCCTCGCTCGTCCTAGCTGTTGGCTTTGCTGTGCCCTCCTCACCAGGTGAGCCTCATTCTTCCCCTTCTGATTTAGCACCAAGGAATTCACCACCATCAGTTTTTGCTTCAAGAATTCTACAGGAACGGTAACCTCCTTAACCGACATCTTGCCTGATGTCTCTGGTTAGGTCTCCTTTAGATTGCACATCCTTCTAGATTTACTGGTTGCTTGGCCTAGGTTGCCTATCTTGCGCTTGGTGTTGCTGGTGTGTTTTTTAGTGTTACAGCTTTCACTGTTATGAAAGGCACATAGTTAATATTGCTCCTGCGAACAGGAAGGGTATATTTTCCAAAATTCCAAAAGTGTTTTTCGTTGCCATTCCTTGACTTTTAAATCGCAGTTCATAAAAAACTCAACTCTGGTCTTCCTTGTGTGTTATTGCAGTCCTTCAGTAGATGGCTACACCTCTTGGGTTGTCCACCAGAGCACTTGTAAATTTAACACTGCCCGTTTCTGTGTGATCAGTGAAACTATAAACAGTGCATTGAATAAGTGCTGAGTAAGCTTAGCAGTGAGCTGGGGATGTTCCCGTACACAAAACAAGGCTATTCATGACATATCTGCAGAGGTATGCAGAGCTGTGTGACCTTGTGCTCTGCTGTGCACACTGCAGTGATAACATCCTCCCGCCCCTGCTCTGCACTCAGGTTTCCCCTCACACTCTGCTGGAATGAACCCACAATGCCCTCCAAAGGCACGTGTCATTCTTCGCACATTACCAAGGGATTCCCTGCAGTCATGAGTGACTAGAGTCTCAGCACTCTAGGAGCTGAGCTATGTATATAACCGTATGTCTCTGGGTCAACTCCATTTTATGTGTCAAACAAGGCTGGGCAGATGCACAGTTTGAGGGAAGACCACCCGTTCATTTATACCCCATCCTTCAACTTCACTTCTTTCCCTGCAAAGGACAGGCCCTGCAGAGCTTTGCAATTCACATTTCTACGGAAATAAATACAATTAAAACATATAATATCCCCAGTAAAGCTAGCACGGTATGGAGGAAATCTCATTTAAGATGACTGCTTGGCTAGCAATGGGGCGTAGAATAGACCTGTCAATGAGCGTGTTCCCTCTTTTATGTTAGCGGCTTCCGTGACAGGACTGTTTGTCACTCGCTTTGGATACCTGCTTATTTCCGGAGCATTGCATTGTGGGATGGACCTGCTGTGGCCACTGAGTAGATCGAGTCACATTTTTATTATGGTGGACAACTTTGAAGAGATCTTCAGGTCCTTTGTTGTCAGCAAATTCAAGGAGATACAGAAGGAGACAATGAGCAGCTATCCTGTGAGAGAGAGTATTGGAGAGCAGCATGGGGTTGTTAAAGAACCTGACCAATGGCCAGTTCTGCATGTGTGTGCTAAACAAATGTTGTGCTTTCTGAAAACTTATTGTGACCTTGAACAAACTGTCTAGCATACCTGCCTCTTTCTGCACCTCTCTTGCCTCTTTCTGCACCTGTCTTGCCTCTTTCTGCACCTCACTTGCCTCTTTCTGCACTTCTCTTGCTTCTTTCTACACCTCTCTTGCCTCTTTCTGCTCCACTCTTGCCTCTTTGTGCATTTCTCTTGCCTGTTTCTGCACTTCCCTTGCCTCTTTCTGTACCTCTCTTGCCTCTTTCTGCTTCTCACTTGCCTCTTTCTGCACCTCACTCTCTTCCTTCTGCCCCTCTCTTGCCTCTTTCTGCACTTCTCTTGCCTCTTTCTGCACTTCTTGAGCCTCTTTCTGTACCTCTCTTGCCTCTTTCTGCACCTCAAGTGCCTCTTTCTGCACTTCTCTTGCCTCTTTCTACACTTATCTTGCCTCTTTCTATACCTCTCTTGCCTCTTTCTGCACCTCACTTGCCACTTTCTGCTCTTCTCTTGCCTCTTTCTGAACCTCACTCTCTTCTTTCTGCACCTCTCTTGCCTCTTTCTGCACCTCACTTGCCACTTTCTGCTCTTCTCTTGCCTCTTTCTGAACCTCACTCTCTTCTTTCTGCACCTCTCTTGCCTCTTTCTGCACCTCACTTGTTTCTTTATATTCTTCTCTTGCCTCTTTCTGAACCTCAATCTCTTCTTTCTGCACCTCTCTTGCCTCTTTCTGCACCTCACTTGCTTCTTTATGCATCTCTCTTGCCTCTTTCTGCACCTCTATTGCCTCTTCCTGCAGCTCTGTTTCTTCTTTCTGCACTTCTCTTTCCTCTTTCTGCACCCTTCTTGTCTCTTTCTGTACCCCTCTTGCCTCTTTGTGCACCTCTCCTATCTCTTTCTGCACCCCTCTTGCCTCTTTCTGCACCTCTGTTGGTTCTTTCTGCACTGCTCTTGCTTCTTTCTGCACCTCTTTTGCAAATTTCTGCATCCCTCTTGCCTCTTTCTGTACCCCTCTTCCCTCTTCCTGCACCTCTCTTGCCTGTCTGCACACATGTTCCCTCTTTCTGCACCCCTTTTGCCTGTTTCTGCAACTCTCTTGCCTCTTTCTGCAGTTCTCTTGCCTCCTTCTGCATCTCACTTGCCTCTTTCTGCACTTCTATTGCCTCTTTCTGCACCTCTCTTGCTTCTTTCTGCACCCCTGTTGTCTCTTTCTGCACCCCTATTGTCTCTTTCTGCACTCTTCTTCCCTCTTTCTGCACCTCTCTTGCTTCTTTCTGCACTTCTCTTGCTTCTTTCTGCACCTCTCTTGCTTCTTTCTACACCCTTCTTCCTTTTTTTGCATCCCTCTTGCCTCTTTCTGCTGTTCTCTTGCCATTTTCTGTACCTCTCTTGCCTCTTTCTGCACCTCACTTGCCTCTTTCTGTACTTCTCTTGCTTCTTTCCATACCTCTGTTCCTTCTTTCAGCAGTTCTCTTGCCTCTTTCTGCACTTCTCTTGCTTGTTTCTGCACCTCTCTTGCGTCTTTCTGCACCTCTGTTGCCTCTTTCTGCACCTCACTTGCTTCTTTCTGCACCCCTCTTGCCTCCTTTTGCACCCCTCTTTTCTCTTTCTGTACCTCTTTTGCGTCTTTCTGTACCCCTGTTCCCTCTTCCTGCACCTTTCTTGCCTGTTTCTGCACCTCATCATGCCTCTTTCTGTACCTTTCTTGCTTCTTTCTGCACCTCTCCTACCTCTTTCTGCACCCCTCTTGCCTCTTTTTGCACCTCTGTTGGTTCTTTCTCCACTGCTCTTGCTTCTTTCTGCACCTCACTTGCCTCTTTCTGCACTTCTCTTGCTTCTTTCTACACCTCTGTTGCTTCTTTCTGCACCTCTGTTGCCTCTTTCTGCACCTCACTTGCTTCTTTCTGCACCCCTCTTGCCTCTATCTGCACCCCTCTTCCATCTTTCTGCACCTCTCTTGCCTCTTTTTGCACCCCTGTTCCCTCTTTCTGCACCTTTCCTGCCCATTTCTGCACCTCTCTTGCTTCTTTCTGTACCTCTGTTGCTTCTTTCTGCACTTCTCTTGCCTCTTTCTGCACCCTTCGTGCCTTTTTCAGCACCTCTGTTGCTTCTTTCTTCACTTCTCTTCCTTCTTTCTGAACCCCTCCTGACTCTTTCTGTACCTCTCTTGCCAATCTGCGCATCTCTCCTACCTCTTTCTGCACCCTTCTTGCCTCTTTTTTCACCTCTGTTAGGTCTTTCTGCACTGCTCTTGCTTCTTTCTGCACCTCTTTTGCAAATTTCTGCATCCCTCATGCCTCTTTCTGCACCCCTGTTCCCTCTTTCTGTACCTTTCTTGCCTGTTTCTGTACCTCTCTTGCCTCTTTTGGCACCTCTGTTGCTTCTTTCTGCACTTCTTTTGCCTCTTTCTGCACCCCTCTTGCCTCTTTAGGCACCTCTGTTGCTTCTTTCTGCACTTCTCTTGCCTCTTTCTGTACCCCTTTTGCTTCTTTGTGCACCTCTTCTGCCTCTCCCTGCACCTCTCTTGCCGTTTTCTGCAGTTCTCTTGACTCTTTCTATACCCCTCTTGCCTCTTTCTGCACCTCTGTTGGTTCTTTCTGCACTGCTCTTGCTTCTTTCTGCACCTCTGACTTAGAGGTAGTTTTAGTCCCCCTGCCCTATTATGTACTAGGGCCGTACAGGGGAGGTCATGCCAATCACAGGGGTACCCCAACCCATAGTGTACCCTAGTGTATGTAGGTGTTTTCACTGTATTCTAAGCGTCTTTCAGCATAGCACTGGCTCCGGGCCTGGTTAGTCAGATTCAGTTACCACCAGTACCAGTCAGCAAAAAGTTGGGGGCACAGGATGACTTTGCAACAAGGCCTCTTTCTGCACCTCTGTTGGTTCTTTCTGCATATCTATTGCTTCTTTCTGCACCTTTCTTCGTCTTTCTGAACTTCTGTTGCCTCTTTCTGCATTTCTCTTGCTTCTTTATGCGCCTTTCTTCCTCTTTCTGCACATGTCCTACCTCTGTAGGCATAGTTAGAAAATAGCATTTAAAAAACCTTTGAAATTCACTGAAAAAAACTATAGGTTTCAGGGACGTTATAGTTAGAAATTAGCATTTAAAAAACCTTAGAAATTCACTGAAAAAACCACAGGTTTCAGGGACGTTATAGTTAGTTGGACATTTCACTCATACAAAACCAGAGAAATTTGGCCGTTATAGTTAGTTGAGGTAACTGTAACTCGTGCCCCCACAATGCACTGCTGATGACGTCACATATTACATCACTCATGACATGGTCAGTATCAACACGGGCTCTGCAGCCGTTCTGTCAGCAGTGCGCGCAGCTTCCCGTGCACCAGGACTCTGCCACCATTATTCCAAGCTTAGTGTCCTCGCTCGTCCTAGCTGTTGGCTTTGCTGTGCCCTCCTCACCAGGTGAGCCTCATTCTTCCCCTTCTGATTTAGCACCAAGGAATTCACCACCATCAGTTTTTGCTTCAAGAATTCTACAGGAACGGTAACCTCCTTAACCGACATCTTGCCTGATGTCTCTGGTTAGGTCTCCCTTTAGATTGCACATCCTTCTAGATTTACTGGTTGCTTGGCCTAGGTAGCCTATCTTGCGCTTGGTGTTGCTGGTGTGTTTTTTAGTGCTACAGCTTTCACTGTTATGAAAGGCACATAGTTAATATTGCTCCTGCGAACAGGAAGGGTATATTTTCCAAAATTCCAAAAGTGTTTTTTCGTTGCCATTCCTTGACTTTTTAAATCGCAGTTCATAAAAAACTAAACTCTGGTCTTCCTTGTGTGTTATTGCAGTCCTTCAGTAGATGGCTACACCTCTTGGGTTGTCCACCAGAGCACTTGTAAATTTAACACTGCCCGTTTCTGTGTGATCAGTGAAACTATAAACAGTGCATTGAATAAGTGCTGAGTAAGCTTAGCAGTGAGCTGGGGATGTTCCCGTACACAAAACAAGGCTATTCATGACATATCTGCAGAGGTATGCAGAGCTGTGTGACCTTGTGCTCTGCTGTGCACACTGCAGTGATAACATCCTCCCGCCCCTGCTCTGCACTCAGGTTTCCCCTCACACTCTGCTGGAATGAACCCACAATGCCCTCCAAAGGCACGTGTCATTCTTCGCACATTACCAAGGGATTCCCTGCAGTCATGAGTGACTAGAGTCTCAGCACTCTAGGAGCTGAGCTATGTATATAACCGTATGTCTCTGGGTCAACTCCATTTTATGTGTCAAACAAGGCTGGGCAGATGCACAGTTTGAGGGAAGACCACCCGTTCATTTATACCCCATCCTTCAACTTCACTTCTTTCCCTGCAAAGGACAGGCCCTGCAGAGCTTTGCAATTCACATTTCTACGGAAATAAATACAATTAAAACATATAATATCCCCAGTAAAGCTAGCACGGTATGGAGGAAATCTCATTTAAGATGACTGCTTGGCTAGCAATGGGGCGTAGAATAGACCTGTCAATGAGCGTGTTCCCTCTTTTATGTTAGCGGCTTCCGTGACAGGACTGTTTGTCACTCGCTTTGGATACCTGCTTATTTCCGGCGCATTGCATTGTGGGATGGACCTGCTGTGGCCACTGAGTAGATCGAGTCACATTTTTTATTATGGTGGACAACTTTGAAGAGATCTTCAGGTCCTTTGTTGTCAGCAAATTCAAGGAGATACAGAAGGAGACAATGAGCAGCTATCCTGTGAGAGAGAGTATTGGAGAGCAGCATGGGGTTGTTAAAGAACCTGACCAATGGCCAGTTCTGCATGTGTGTGCTAAACAAATGTTGTGCTTTCTGAAAACTTATTGTGACCTTGAACAAACTGTCTAGCATACCTGAGAACAGTGAAATTTTGTTGAAAACCACCCTTTAATAGTGATCACACTAAACAGACTCTCACCCTATTCAAGAATGAATTGTATGTGACAAACTTGTGTTGATTGGAAAATCTGGCATCCTCCTTCTTCAGACTCAAGTGACACCTGCTTCCATCAGCAGCGGTTTCGTCATCTCCATGTGATCTCCCTTTGAGTCTCCCTGACGCCTCGCAGTGCGCGTCAGGCACCATCAGTGACCTGCTCCTGCTAAAATAATCTTTTCTTTGAACAAATAACCCTGTGACACGAGGCACTGCAGGGTGACTGTTCACAACCTGTTGTGCTGCATTTTCTTCTCATTTCCAAAGAGCAAGCACAAATAATTTGTTTGCACTTTTGCTGGTATACCGGCAACCAGAGTCTAGCCTTCCTACATGGTATTTTCTAATTATGGGTGGGTGGTAAACTCCGCCACACGGCAGTTGGCAGAGTTTGTGCTGAACTCCGTGCTCCAAGTGGAACCCGGAGTGGCAAAACTCTGCAAACTCTGCCAGCGGAGCAGAGTTTACTGCACACCCCTAGAAAATACATCTGGGGAACATAGTTCATAAACTATTCCGCACACATACAAAATATTTATGCTTTGGGAAAGATGCACAACTGAAGTTTCATAACTATACAAATCAGTAGGAATTACCCATTCATCACTGTTTGCCAGTGACTTTAAGTAAGTATCAGCATTAGTTCTTTTCTCATTTGCATAAAAGATTATTGAAGTATTTTGTAAAAGGTTCTTCACTATTTTGAAATGTTTGAAATATTCACAATTAATTGTATTTATGTTACTTAATACAGATAAACTAATATTAATAATGCCTACCAACAAAATATATACAATTATTTTGCTTAATACCAATTATTATGAATATGACGAATATCTAAAAAATACTGATGTTTACAAGACACATATTAAATGAACCTGCTAAAATGTTGGTATGTGAGATTTTATAGCATTCAATTATTTGACGTTTTATGGAAGTGTGGTCATAATCCCTAAAAGCCTCGAGGGCACCTCTGAGCAATTTGTTCCAGATGAGATATTGTGACCCCCCCAGTAATGTTTTGGTGGGCATATTTATGACAAAGTAACGCAGTACAGCAAGTAACCTTGCTGCACTGTGTTACAGGGAAAGAGCAGGAATATGCCGTATTTATCCCAATATGGTGCATTCCTGTCCTTTCCCCAGTACTTACGCACAATGGGCTGCCTAGCGCCAACTCAGGCACCCTTGCACCATGGTGCAAGGACGCCTCAGTTGCATGCAGGATTGTTTTTGTGCAGGATGGGGCACCTTCCTGCACAAAAACAAACCCTTGCCCAAGCAGCTACAGTAGGGAAGGACAGACCAAAGCTCATAATTAAGGTAAGGAGGAAAGAAGGATTGATAGAACAACGAAAGAAGGATTAAAGTTAAAGATTAGGGACGGATAAACGAAGGGTAATAAGCAGCATGGATGGAGGATTAGGTAGATAAATGTTGATAGATGAGTGAGTGGATGCATGGCTGGGTGAATAGCCAAGTGAAAGGACAGGTGAATGGATGGCAAAGTAAATGGAACTCTGGATGAACTCTGGATGAATGAACAAACAAATCAACTGATGGAGGAGAGGCTTTCTTAATGGATGGGTAAGTCAAAGGATGGATTTATGGGTAGATGAATATATCGGTGGATAAAGGCATAGATGGATGTGTGAGTGGATGGATGGAATTGCCAATGTATTGATGAAACAGTTAAATATTGAATGAACATTGAAAGACTGAATGGATAATAGAATGTAATGGCAAAATGGTGGATCTCAGTACATGGATAGATGGATGGATGGATGGATAGAATGACTGGAAGAATGGAATGGTGAAAGACTGAATGGTGGATGAGATCATGAATGGATGACAATGGAAAGGTGAAATGGTGGATATCAGTGGGTGGACGGAAGGGTGAAAGAACAAATGTATAGATGCTTGGATGAAAGAGACAAAGGAGCTCTTCCAGGGAGGGTTTGGGCTCACCTGCTTAAAGGTCATGAAAAATATAATTTCCGCAGTACTGTCTTGAAGCAACTTAGTCATTAACTTCAGGTCCACATTGAGGAAAACCTAAAAAGGGCAGAAGCCAATGCAAAAGAGAGAGTTGAGAGACCAGAGTCAACAAAGAATCCAAAAGTCCAGATGTAGAAGAAGTTTCCAAAGATGCCGGCCAGAGTTTGGCATCCCACAAAGGGAAACACTCAAATCAAAAGGATTTCAGATATGGAGAGATTTAACTTGAAAAAATTAGTAGACATGCACCAAGGTACTGCAGGTAGAACAACTGAGAAATTTACCCGGCTGCCACCTCTGCCAAGGATGTCAACTTATGTCCATTTAAAATGTGTTTAGAACAGAAAGTAGTTGTTTTGATCTACATGTCAGTGTGAGAAGCTTTGAACGTTCATAGAAATGGCAAGATGTGCCTAGTGTCACATGAAAAGTGTTGAAACTGCTTGGCAGTGTGTGCCTTGGCATGCCAGAACCTGATCTATTCTGGAGTTAAAGGGTATACATGGTCACTTGGGATGAACAGCTGTTAAAGGACTGGGTGTACAAGTCAGTTTTCTGGTGTTTCCTGCACCATAGATGGCAGAGGTGGACTCTCTGGGAAGGGTCTTGGACATACCAGTTTAGTGTACCCTGCCACCTGTGAGAGCTGCTGATTATTATTTGAAGCATCTCACTTGTTTTATATTTGCATGCATATAAAGAATCTTTGAGGTAACTGATTGCACTGCCAGTGACCATTCCTCACTCACCTTATATGGAGTGACAAACAACAATGATTTTGGTTGCGTGCCAGTTGCATTCACTTGCATAGTGAGTTGTTGCATATCTTCAGTGCACACAGGTTTGGCTGCAGTGCACAGAGATCCTTTATTGCCACACACAGAGGAAAACATTAGAGGAGACATTGCCACCAAGCATGTTTTTTTAATGTTGTGGGGAGGGGTTGCAGGAAGTGCAGAAGCCCCCCCGCCCCCAGCAACATTAAAAAAAGCAGTAAGTCTCCTCAGTCATTAAATCTATGAGCCAGGAGAGCTGGTGCTCTATGTTCTTCAGCTGAAGTGCAGCTACCCCTTGTGATCAGTTTTATGGCTGCACTTTGTAGCTTGAAAAACCTTTAAAAGACTCAAAGATTTTTTTATATTTCTTTTTAAAAAGCTTTATCATTTTTTTAATGACAATCACTTTTATCAAACATTGAACTGTCTTAATTAATAAAATATATGTTTCGTTATAATTATTAGTCATTTTTTGACAAAGGCACTACATGTGCTTATATATGTTGATATTCTGGCCCCTTCATAAAGCCAATAGGCCCACTTTATGAATATTGGTGTTCTGACCCTTTGACAAAGTCAGTAGCTCTGCCTTACCTGAAATGACACCTCTTACATTCAACCACTCGTGCTCACAGGAGTTTGGGAGCCAGGCCCTGCACTCAACCCCTCACTTTGCATAACTTGTGTGCTGCGGAGGGGTTGTGCACTAGTGGGGTTTGGGGGCAGGCCCTGGCCCATGACCAACCCCACACCGCACATGGGTGAAGGCAGTGCGTGGCGTGGGGTTGGCTGGCTCCACCCAAACTCACTCCGGGAATGGCTGAAGGTGGTGCACTGCATAGGGTTACCTGCTCACGAGGGATTGGATGAAGGGGCTGGCCACAGGCCAATCTCAGCATCCGACTCAATGCCTCACATAGCCGAAGGTAGAGCACAGTGTGGGGTTGACTATCTGCGGGGCACATGCTATGCATGTGCAGGGCCATTCGCGCAGTGGGGTAGGCATTATGTATTGTAATAATATATTACTTTATGTTAGAAAACCCTAGTAAAAAAGCAAAGGGGCATATTTATGGGGATTTGGCGCAGGGCAGCACAGCAAGACACCTTGCTGCGAAGCATTGCATGAAAGTGAAAGGGCGGGAATGCACCGTATCAATGGCAAACGGTGCATGCCTGTCCTTTCCCCCTGCACTGGCCTTGTTTCAGCAGCCTAGAGCCAACGCAGGCACCCTTGCACATTGGTTTGTTTTTGTGCAGGAAGGGGCACCTTCCTGCACAAAAACAGTACTGGGAGGCTTTTTGTTATGTTATCTTATGTTATAGATTTTTATAGAGCGCACGGCTGCCCTAGCAAAGGGGCGTCCTTGCGCTGAGCGCAGAAAACTGCAAAGCAAATCACAGAACGAGACAGCTTATAACGGAGGGAAGAGGTATGTTTTCACAGCTTTCCGAAAAGGCAGGTAGGACTTTATACTGCGAATGGAGATGGGGAGCGCATTCCAGAGCTTCGAGGCCAACACACGAAAGGAGCGCCCACCAGCGCGAGCCCTCCTGACCCTGGGGACAGCCACAAGATTCTGTCCCATGGAACGAAGTTGGCGAGAGGGGAAATAGAAGGTATGAAGATTAGTCAGGATACGAGGAGATGAAAAATTAAGGATTTTAAAGGTAATGCAGAGGGCCTTTGTTAGACCTGGCATCCTTGGCGTGGGTCTCCCTTCCATTTTTTCGTAATGCCTCCACTGTTGCCGATATGTTTTTGCTGGACTAGATGCTCATGGGCACTTTGCCGCTGCTAATCAGTGCCAAAGTGCAAGTGCTCCCTATCGTGAATTGATGTATGTATTAGTGACTCCATGATTGGATGATTGGTTTACTTGTCAGTCCCTAGTACCGTGCACTGAGTGTGCCCAGGGCTTGTAAATCCAATGCTGCTGGTGGGCTTGCAGCACGGGTTGTGCCACCCACAGAAGCAGCTTGTAAAGTGTGTCTCAGGCCTGCCATTGCAGAGCCTGTGTGCAGCCTAGGGCTGCCATGTCGACTTGGTGAGTGCACCCACTTACCAGTCCCTAAACCTTCCCTTTACTGCATGTTGGTCACCCCTAAAGTAGGCCCTAGGGCAGGGTGCATTGTAAGTATAAGGTAGGACATGCCCTGGTGTGTGTGGCATGTCCTAATAGTGAATTACAGCCATTTTCGTTTTTCACTATTGCAAGGCTACCTGCTCCCCATAGGCCAGAATGGGCAGACTGACTATTACACCTTATAGTCAGAACTGACCCAGGGAACATGGTAGAAAAACGAATTTAGTATGCCTGAACTCAGGATGATAAAATACATCTTTTAGTGAAGTTGGTTTTAACATTCTGTGTTTGAAAATACCACTTTTAGAAAGTGGGTATTTTCTTGCCTAACTATCCAAGCCTGCCTCTGCTAGGTTGTGTATTCCTTGTCTGGAGATTGAGTGACAGGGGCTGGGGGTGGCTACAGGAGACAGGGTGAGTCAGCACAGGGCTGAATAGAAAGATCTGCATCCAGAGTGGAGGGAGGAGTTGCACCTGGGTCTGAATAGGGCTGTGCCTGCCTTCCACAATGCTGGCTCCACCTCCTGCCGGGCGGCTGAGCACTCTGCCCCACATTCTGAAAGGAAAGAAGGAGTCAGAAAAACAAAGTGCTCCAGGACTGACCAGAACTGGTTTTGGGCTAGGCAGAGGCCTCTCTGCCTTCAGAGAACAAAGAGAATCAGGGTATAAGAGGGGCACCCAGACCCCAGGAAAATTAGATCACTTTTGGGAACAAGAAGAAACCTTTGCTGAGGAGCGGAACCAAGAAGAAACTGAGGAGAGACTATCCCTAAGCCTGAAGTGCTGCTTGGGGGATTGGCCTGCAGTGGTTTGCCTGACTGCCAAAGAAAGGAGAAAGGAACTTTTGCTTTGCTGTGACTTTCATCAACTTGTGAAGGATCTCCAAGGACTTGGAAGAGAGCTTGCCCCCTGACCAAAGTCCCAGGACCATTGGACTTCACCCCTTTGTGAATTGCTGCTGGAAACTCTGTTTCAGTGGCTACAGAGGTAGGGAGCTGTGACCGACTCTCACGACCGACTCGGTGTCCTGTAAGCACCGCATCGAAGCACCGTCTCGCCCTGCAACGCACAGCCCTGGTCTCACCGACTCGTCAACGAGCCGCTGCCTGCACCGCATCGAGGGACAACGCGTCCTGCAACGCTTCGCTATGCCAAATCGAACTGGTCCGACCGACACGGTCACTGCTGCTGAGTTCGAGTCCTGTGACCGCACCGGAGTTGGGCACCGCTCGCACGCTTTGCGACGCACCGCCCGACTCGCACCGCTGTCCGGACTGATCGACGCCAGCTCCTGAATCCGGCTCCGTCGCCGCACCGCAACCTGCCAGCACCGCATTGAAGCACCATCTCGCCCTGCAACGCACGGCCCTGGTCTCACCGACTCCGTCTCGACGACGTCAACGAGCCGCTGCCTGCACCGCATCGAGGGACAACGCGTCCTGCAACGCTTCCATTTTTGCATCGCGACCGCGATGAACAGCCATCCGGCTCGCACGCCCGTGCCTGCCGCTTCAAGTAAAGGTACTGTGACCGAGTCTGTCTACGCTGTGTTGGCCCGCCTCGACGCGGTCAGCTGGATTTGTTAGACTCTGTTTGTTCTCGACATCGCCGTAGCCGGAGGAGGCTACCGACTCGCACAGAACCTTGAATTAAGCCTTTTGATCAGAACTAAGCCCTCTTGACAGTATTGTGGATTATTTTTGTCGATTATGGTCTTGTGATAAATCTATATAAAGTATACCTATTTTTATAAATATATAACCTGTGTGGTGTCCATTTGTAGTGTTGTCACTTGATTACTGTATGTGTTCACAAATGCTTTACACACTGCCTCTGAACTAAGCCTGTCTGCTCGTGCTAAGCTACCAAGAGGGTGAGCAGGGATTATTTCGGGAGTGTACCTACTTTCCCTGACTAGACTCAAGGGTCCCTATTTGGACAAAGGTACCTACCTCTGCTAACTAGAGACCCCCAAATCTAACATTGGTGGTCAGCGGTGAGGATTCTGGACTTGCATTTGTGACTCATGTACAGTGATTGGTGAACACTACTTAGTGAGGGCAGACCAAAACGCAACCACATACTTTTATAGCATTTTTTCTGGGATTTCCTATTTTTGCAACTGCCAAGTTTAATCACTATGGAGAAACCAGCATCAGTAGCCTCAGTTGAGTGTGATTGGGAAGAAGAGAGGCTAGAATGCTACACCCTCAAGCAGCTCAGGCAATTCTGCAAAAAGTTTAAAGTGTCCATGACCGGGCTCTCCAGGAAGGAGGACCTCCAAAAGGCGCTGAGGGCCTGGGTCGACCAAGGAGTGCCCCTGTGGAGGGGGCAGAGAATGCAGAAGGGCAGCTGGAGGGGCTATTGGGTCTAGGGGCTGGAAGACCACCTTCCCCAGTAGGTAGCAGTGTTTATGCCAGAGGACTGTCCCCAGAGGAGTTGGAGGACAGGAAAGAGAGTAGGATGCACGAAATGGAGCTGACCAAGCTCAAGCTGAATGGGCAGTTAAAATTCGAAATGCAAACTAGGAAATTAGCCCTAGAGGAAAAGAAAATGCAGTTTGAACATGAGAAAGTTTTGAGGGAGTTGGAATTGAAGGCCAAAAGCTTAGAGATTACTCCCTCTGGTGGCAGTGTACCGCCTGTGCCTGTTGAAGCTAGGGGTGTATATTCCCAAAGATGTGGAGAAGGAGTTTTTTAAAAATGATGACATTGGGCAGTGGTTCAAAGCCTATGAGGTAGCCATGTCTTCCCACCGGGTCCCTGAGAAGGATTGGGGAGCGGGGTTGTGGGGACAGTTCCTCAGTGAAGGGCGGGATACCTTGTTGGATTTGTGCTCTGAAGTCTATAATTCGTACAGCCACATGAAGGATGCCTTAATGACTAGGTATGGGTTGACCCCTGAGCTTTATAGGCAAAGGTTCAGGAACTGTAGTAAGATTGAAAGCAGTACCTGGGTTGAATATGTGACCTTCTTTTGCAGAGCCTTGGATGGTTGGGTAAAGGGTAGCAAAGCGACTGATTTTCAGGCGCTCTTTGATTTGATTTCATGGGAGCACTTGTCCAGTAATTGCTTTCCTGAGCTATGCCAGCACCTGATTGATAGTAAGCTGACTAACCCTAGGCAGCTTGCTGAGGAGGCGGACTGCTGGGTGAGTACCCGGGTCCACAAGGGTCACGTGGGAGACTCCGCCAAGGGTGGGCAGGGTCTCCAGCAGAAGAGTGGGGGGGACAAGGGTAAACAGAGGGAGTTCCATAAAGGGCCCCAAAGTAGACCCCAAGGGAAACAAGGGAAAGGTTCCCAGCCTCCCCTGAGAAGAAGCCAGTGGCCCTGACAGGCCCCCTGTTCACCAGGGACCACTGGTATGTTACAAGTGTGGCGCCCTGGCCACAAGGCAAACAATCCTCGTTGCCCTTTGCATGGAAAACCAGCACCCACTGGTGCAGTCCCCCGGCAGTTGGCTAGTGTAGCCCTGGGGGAGGAGTTGGGTGTCCAAGGTGGGGGGATCCCACAGTGTTATCCCTTGTCTCATTAGGAGACTCTGAGATGGTCCCTAGGACCCCGCTGCCTGAGAACACTAAGAAATACAGGCAGTGGGTGACCATCAATGGCCATAGGGTGGAGGCTCTGAGAGACACAGGAGCCAGTGTGACAGCTGTCAAGTGTCACCTGGTGTCTAAGGAGCAGGTTATCCCTGATGCATTCTATCCGGTTGTTGCCGCTGACAACACAGAGAGTCACTGCAAGGTGGCCCAGGTTCCCTTTGAATGGGGGGTCTCGGGTACTCTTCAAGTAGCTGTGAGGCCAGCCATGCCTGTTGACTGTTTGTTAGGGAACGATTTGGAGAGCTCACCTTGGGCTAAGGTGGAGCGGAGTGCGCATTTAGAAATTTTGGGCTTGCCTGATTGGGCATGTGTGACCACCCGGTCAATGGCAGCTAAAGGTGTTCAAGAGGACCTGGAGCCTGAGAGGGAGGCCCAGGTGCCTGCCGGAGACAGAGGAGGCAGGGGGCGCGGGAAACCGGCCCCCGAAGTTCCCACGGTCCAGGAGGAGGCAGTCCCTGAGGGGGATGCCCTGGAGCCTACAGGGGAACAGGTAGCTGAACTGGGGGACCTACCTGAGCTGACCCATTGGCAGCAAGAAGGAGGACCCTCCAGGGAAGAGTTCTGCGAGGAGCAGAACACATGCCCTTCTCTCGTGGGTCTGAGGCAACAGGCCACAGACCAGGCAGCAGGTGATCAGTCTGGATCACATTGGGTTTACTGGGAGAATGGTCTCCTGTATTCAGAGCCTAAGGTTGCTGAGCCTGGGTCAGCCCATGTGCTGGTGGTACCCCAGCGCTTCAGAGCCTTCCTACTGGGGTTGGCTCATGATGTACCGTTAGCAGGACATCTGGGGCAGGACAAGACCTTTGACAGGCTTGTTACCCATTTCTATTGGCCCCAGATGCGCAGGAGTGCCGCCACTCACTGCAGGACCTGTCAGACTTGCCAGGCAAGTGGAAAGAGTGGGAGGAAGCACAAGGCTCCTCTCCAGCCATTCCCTGTGGTCAGCACCCCCTTTGAACGGGTGGGTATTGACATTGTGGGGCCACTGGACCCCAAGACAGCCATGGGCAACAGGTTTATCCTGGTCTTGGTGGACCATGCCACCCGGTACCCTGAAGCCATCCCTCTGAGGACAGTGACGGCCCCCGTGGTGGGACGGGCACTGATGGGAATTTTCTCACGTGTGGGATTCCCTCAAGAGGTGGTGTCTGACAGAGGTACCAACTTCGTGTCCAAGTACATGAAGTCCCTGTGGCAGGAGTGCGGTGTAACTTACAAGTTCACCACTCCTTACCACCCTCAAGGAAATGGGCTGGTTGAGAGATTCAACCGGACCCTCAAGGGCATGATTATGGGTCTGGAAGAACCCATGAGGCGTAAATGGGACGTCCTCTTACCATGCCTGTTGTTTGCATACCGGGAGGTGCCACAGAAGTCTCTAGGGTTCAGTCCCTTTGAGCTCCTCTATGGACACCCGGTGCGAGGACCTCTGAGTTTGGTCAAGGAAGGCTGGGAGCAATCTCCCAGGAAACCTCCACAGGATGTATACAGTTACATGCTGGCCTTCAGGAACCAGACTAGGCGTTTCAGAGAACTTGCTGAGGCAAATCTGGAAGCCAGCCAGGAGGAGATGAAGCGGTGGTACGACCAGAATGCCACTCTGGTAGAGCTTCAGCCTGGTCAGAAAGTGTGGGTCATGGCCCCTGTGGAGCCTTGTGCGCTCCAGGACAGGTGGACCGGCCCTTTACGGTGGTGGAGCGCAAGAGTCCAGTTACCTATTTGGTGGACTTGCAGTCTCCCAGGAACCCCTTGCGGGTCCTGCATGTGAACCGCCTGAAGCCCCACTTGGAGAGGTCCCAAGTGGGCATGCTCTTAGCTACAGATGATGGAATGGAGGAGGAGACTGAGCCTCTTCCTGACCTCCTGTCAGCCCGAGAGCAAGATGGATCAGTGGAGGGAGTAAACCTCTCTACCTCCCTGACACCTGAGCAGCAGGGTGACTGTCGCCAACTGTTGGGACAGTTCCCTGACCTGTTCTCCCTGGTTCCCAGTGTCACTCATTGGTGCGTCCATGATGTGGACACTGGGGACAGTCTTCCTGTGAAGCACAAGGCTTACAGGGTGACTGACAGGGTCAGAGCCTGCATCAAGGAGGAGGTCTCCAAGATGTTTGCGCTAGGGGTGATTGAGTCCTCTAACAGCCCTTGGGCCAGCCCAGTGGTCTTGGTTCCAAAGGCTGCCGCGCTTGGTGCCACACCAGAACTCCGGTTCTGTGTGGACTACAGGGGACTCAATTCCATCACCAGGACTGACGCCCACCCCATCCCCAGAGCTGATGAGCTCATAGATCGGCTAGGGCTGCGCGGTACCTCAGCACGTTTGACTTAACTTCTGGGTACTGGCAGATCGCCTTGACTGATGGGGCAAAGAGAGGTCAGCATTCTCCACACCAGATGGGCACTACCAGTTCCGGGTGATGCCCTTTGGGATGAAGAATGCCCCTGCCACCTTTCAGAGGTTGGTCAACCAGGTGTTGGTTGGACTGGAGGATTTCAGTGCCGCCTACCTGGATGACATCGCAGTGTTCAGTGCCAGTTGGGAAGAACATCTGCGTCACCTCTGGGAAGTGTTGATGGCGCTGCGGAGGGCAGGCCTCACAATCAAGGCGAGTAAGTGCCAGATTGGGCAGGGTTCTGTGTTGTACTTGGGACACCAGGTTGGGAGCGGCCAGGTGGCGCCCTCCAACCGAAAATTGATACCATTCTGGCTTGGGAGCCCCCAAGACCCAGACAGAGGTGAGAACCTTCCTAGGACTCACCGGGTATTACCGGAGATTCGTCAAGGGTATGGCAGCATTGTTGCCCCCTTGACAGAGCTGACTTCCAAGAAGCAGCCCAGGAAAGTGATTTGGACTGACGCCTGTCAAAAAGCTTTTGACACCTTGAAGACTGCCATGTGCACGGCGCCTGTGCTCCAGGCACCCAACTTCTCCAATGAGTTCATTGTTCAGACCGACGCTTCAGAGCATGGTGTTGGGGCTGTTCTATCACAGATCAATGAGGAGGGCCTAGACCAACCTGTAGCCTTCATCAGTAGGAGGTTACTTCCCCGGGAACAGAGATGGAGTGCTATTGAGCGTGAGGCATTTGCTGTGGTCTTGGCTCTGAAGAAGCTGAGACCATACCTGTTTGGGACTCACTTCCGGGTTCAGACAGACCACAGGCCCCTCAGATGGTTGATGCAGATGAGGGGTGAGAATCCAAAGCTGTTGAGGTGGTCCATTTCCCTACAGGGGATGGACTTTACGGTGGAACACTGCCCTGGTACAGAACACGCCAATGCTGATGGACTGTCCAGATTTTTCCGCTTTAGCGATGAGAACTCCCTAGGGTAGGATAGTTCTCCCACATTTCAGCTGGAGGGGACACGTGTTAGACCTGGCATCCTTGGCGTGGGTCTCCCTTCCATTTTTTCGTAATGCCTCCACTGTTGCCGATATGTTTTTGCTGGACTAGATGCTCATGGGCACTTTGCCACTGCTAATCAGTGCCAAAGTGCAAGTGCTCACTATCGTGAATTGATGTATGTATTAGTGACTCCATGATTGGATGATTGGTTTACTTGTCAGTCCCTAGTACCATGCACTGAGTGTGCCCAGGGCTTGTAAATCCAATGCTGCTGGTGGGCTTGGAGCACGGGCTGTGCCACCCACAGAAGCAGCTTGTAAGTGTGTCTCAGGCCTGCCATTGCAGAGCCTGTGTGCAGCCTAGGGCTGCCATGTCGACTTGGTGAGTGCACCCACTTACCAGTCCCTAAACCTTCCCTTTACTGCATGTTGGTCACCCCTAAAGTAGGCCCTAGGGCAGGGTGCATTGTAAGTATAAGGTAGGACATGCCCTGGTGTGTGTGGCATGTCCTAATAGTGAATTACAGCCATTTTCGTTTTTCACTATTGCAAGGCTACCTGCTCTCCATAGGCCAGAATGGGCAGACTGACTATTACACCTTATAGTCAGAACTGACGCAGGGAACATGGTAGAAAAACGAATTTAGTATGCCTGAACTCAGGATGATAAAATACATCTTTTAGTGAAGTTGGTTTTAACATTCTGTGTTTGAAAATACCACTTTTAGAAAGTGGGTATTTACTTGCCTAACTATCCAAGCCTGCCTCAGCTAGGTTGTGTATTCCTTGTCTGGAGATTGAGTGACAGGGGCTGGGGGCGGCTACAGGAGACAGGGTGAGTCAGCACAGGGCTGAATAGAAAGATCTGCATCCAGAGTGGAGGGAGGAGTGGCACCTGGGTCTGAATAGGGCTGTGCCTGCCTTCCACAATGCTGGCTCCACCTCCTGCCGGGCGGCTGAGCACTCTGCCCCACATTCTGAAAGGAAAGAAGGAGTCAGAAAAACAAAGTGCTCCAGGACTGACCAGAACTGGTTTTGGGCTAGGCAGAGGCCTCTCTGCCTTCAGAGAACAAAGAGAATCAGGGTATAAGAGGGGCACCCAGACCCCAGGAAAATTAGATCACTTTTGGGAACAAGAAGAAACCTTTGCTGAGGAGCGGAACCAAGAAGAAACTGAGGAGAGACTATCCCTAAGCCTGAAGTGCTGCTTGGGGGATTGGCCTGCAGTGGTTTGCCTGACTGCCAAAGAAAGGAGAAAGGAACTTTGCTTTGCTGTGACTTTCATCAACTTGTGAAGGATCTCCAAGGGCTTGGAAGAGAGCTTGCCCCCTGACCGAAGTCCCAGGACCATTGGACTTCACCCCCTTTGTGAATTGCTGCTGGAAACTCTGTTTCAGTGGCTACAGAGGTAGGGAGCTGTGACCGAGTATCACGACCGACTCAGTGTCCTGTAAGCACCGCATCGAAGCACCGTCTCGCCCTGCAACGCACGGCCCTGGTCTCACCGACTCCGTCAACGAGCCGCTGCCTGCACCGCATCGAGGGACAACGCGTCCTGCAACGCTTCGCTACGCCAAATCGAACTGCTGCTGAGTTCGAGTCCTGTGACCGCACCGGAGTTGGGCACCGCTCGCACGCTTTGCAACGCACCGCCCGACTCGCACCGCTGTCCGGACTGATCGACGCCAGCTCCTGCATCCGGCTCCGTCGCCGCACCGCAACCTGCCAGCACCGCATCGAAGCACCGTCTCGCCCTGCAACGCACGGCCCTGGTCTCACTGACTCCGTCTCGACGACGTCAACGAGCCGCTGCCTGCAGTGCATCGAGGGACAACGCGTCCTGCAATGCTTCCATTTTTGCATCGCGACCGCGACGAACAGCCATCCGGCTCGCACGCCCGTGCCTGCCGCTTCAAGTAAAAGGTACTGTGACCGAGTCTGTCTACGCTGTGTTGGCCCGTCTCGACGCGGTCAGCTGGATTTGTTAGACTCTGTTTGTTCTCGACATCGCCGTAGCCGGAGGAGGCTACCGACTCGCACAGAACCTTGAATTAAGCCTTTTGATCAGAACTAAGCACTCTTGACAGTATTGTGGATTATTTTTGTCGTTTATGGTCTTTTGATAAATCTATATAAAGTATACCTATTTTTATAAATATATAACCTGTGTGGTGTCCATTTGTAGTGTTGTCACTTGATTACTGTATGTGTTCACAAATGCTTTACACACTGCCTCCAAACTAAGCCTGTCTGCTCGTGCCAAGCTACCAAGAGGGTGAGCAGGGGTTATTTCGGGAGTGTACCTACTTTCCCTGACTAGACTCAAGGGTCCCTATTTGGACAAAGGTACCTACCTCTGCCAACTAGAGACCCCCAAATCTAACAACCTTGAACTGTGAATGCTTGGCCACGGGCAGCCAATGAAGGCGGCGGATGGCATTAGAAGTAGGACACCTCCACGGCAGACCAAGGAGAGCTCGTGCCGCTGCATTCTGAACCCTTTGTAGTCTGACAATCTCAGACTGGTTGACCCCCAAATAGAGGGAACTGGCATAGTCCAGTCTTGACAGAATCAAGGCCTGAATGATAACCTGCCTAATAGGGGGATCAAAAAAGCCCAACAGGGGTTTGAGCCCTCGCAATAGCCCAAAACAAGTCCCTGCCACCTTCTTGGTTTGGGTTCGAAAGCAGAGGGCGGTGTCTATCCAGAATCCTAGGTTTTTTACAACCTGTTTGGGAACAGGTGCTAACCCCATCGTGGCAGGCCACCAGTGCTCACTCCACAGCTCTGCATCTCTCCCCACCAGCAGTACTTCAGACTTGCTGGCATTGAGCTGGAGACAGTTGGCAGTCATCCACTCCGAAATGGCCTCAAGATCGCTACGAAACTTACAAGCGTCCCTGGTAATGTCATCGAAGAGTGTGACCACCAACTGAGTGTCGTCTGCATACGACACTATCGTAAGCCCTCTGTTCTTAGCCACTCTCACCAGCGGTTGAACGTACAAATTAATAAGGGTAGGGCTCAGAGCAGAGCCCTGCGGTACACCCTGCTTGATGGCAATAACTCTAGATACAACTCTTTGTATGTGTGCTGCAGAATACAGCGCACATAGAAAGAGGAAAGAAAACGAGGAGAAATAAAGTTATTTCTTCTCATTGAGCCTCCCCTGGGGAAGCGCAAGGGTTTGGCGCGTTCCCAGCTTTACATGGTCTTGTAAATCTGGGGATGCATCAAAATCTATGGGTGCTGAGTGGGAACACCCACCGCAACACCCATGGAACGTCTTCCTAGCACAGAGTAAGGCAACGCAGCGATTTGCGCTGCCTTGCCTTACTCCATATCTATGAGGCTGAAAAGATGTAGTTCACAGCAGGCGTGATTTGACAGGAGCTTTATTGCAGGAAAGTACACAGGTCTAACGGGCCCAGAGGACCCGCACCAACTGAAGAAGGTGTCCTAATCCACTGTTCCCCTACATTCTAATACAGCATTACACTAGATAGAGGCACAGAACAATCCCAGCATTCTATACCATAAAGGATACAACAGGAGGGAACATAGAAATGTAATAGGCAGAACACCACATATCTCTCCCCTTTTCCTTAAAACAAAAAGAGAAAGAGAAAAAAAAAAGAAAGAAAAAAGAAAATATACAAGAAGAGGAACAGTGACTAATCACAAAGTTTCCTTGGAACTCTTCTTGCCCTACAACTTCTCCGTAGGTTACAATCAGAAGAACACAAAGGCAGCGAACTTGAGTTATTACAACACTGTGTGACCTTGGCTAGGCGAGAAGCATTCCATCATTGACCATTGTCAAGACGAACAGCGTGGCCTTTAATGTCAACAATGCAGCAAGGAGCTCTAAATTTGGACTTTCCTTTTTGCAGTAAAAGGGGATCTTTGACCCTGACCAAATCTCCTACTGCAAACTTACCCACTCTCCTTTTTCCTGAGAGGCACATCTTTTCATATTTAATACGATTAAAGTTGTCACAGGTAGTCTTAGCCCTAGAGGCCTCTGACGGTACATGAAAGTCATCATCAATAGCTTTCAGTTTCCAAAAGGGGCAAAGAGAAGAAGAAACCTTTCTGCCCCTCATCAACTCAAAGGGAATCACACCAGAAACTGAGTGGGGAGTGGTCCTATAAGCCCAAATCATGTTTCTTACAGCAGTTTCACAATCTCCATTGCTATTGAGAGTGCTTTGCACACATTCAACCAGTACCCTATTAAACCTCTCAACTTTTCCATTCGATTGAGGATGATACAGGGGAGTGCGTAGATGTTTCACACCTTGTTTAGAAAGAAACTCTTGCATGCAAGCGGAAGTAAATTGCACTCCGTTATCAGTTAATAATTCCTCTGGGACACCCTCTCTAGAAAAGACATCCTGCAGGAAACGAATAACAGACTTGGAATTGGGTTCGGAAACGCCTCTTACCTCTACCCATCTAGACAGATGGTCAATTAGAACAAGAAAATAGTATACCTCATGCAGTTGGGCAAGACATGAAAAGGGCAGAGAAAGTCGACAGCAACCCTTTGCCAAACTCTTGCTGGACACAGGACTGGTTTGGGAACAGGAGTACTAGTGGTTAGATGCTTGTCGCTATAGGAACACTGGACACAGTTTCTGACAATATTATCAATGTCACAGTCCATGCTGGGCCACCAAAAATCATTTCTGATCCTGCGCTTGGTAGCATTCATACCTAAGTGGCCAGAGTGAGCGGTTTCCATTATCCTTACTCTGAAAGTGTCCGGAGGAATAAGTTTGCTATCTCTAACCAACAAGTAATTTTCAATAGAAAGTTCATCTGAGATTTTACAATACGGTTGTAGCTCAATGGACAGAGATCTCTCCTTGGGCCAACCTTTGATAACAAATTCCATGACCTGCTTCAAAGCGGCATCATTGGTTGGAGCGTTTTACCAGAGCGTCATGTTGGGGCAAATGACAGTGTCATCAACGTTGGCAATGATACATTCCTCAATATCTTCCGGAATATGGGGATACATTTCAGAATTATCCACAGGAAGCCTGGATAGAAAATCCGCCTTAACATTCTTTCCACCGGAGATGTGAAGCACAGAAAATTTAAATTCCAGGAGTTTGGTGGATAACCTAGCCAGTCTAGCTGTAGATTTTTTAATTTTGAGACCTGAGAGAATGTCCACTAAAGGTTTGTGGTCAGTTCTTAACCAAAACTTCCTTCCCCAGACATAGGACTTGAACTTTTCGACGCCCCACACACAAGCCAGCATTTCTTTTTCTATTATAGAGTATCTCAACTCAACGTCTTTCATTCTCCTTGATGCAAATCCCACAGTAATTTCCTTTCCACCATCCATTTAGGATAACACAACACCCATGCCATAGGCACTCGAATCTACAGTAATAAAGGTATCACGACCCTCAACATAGGCTTGGAGAGCTGGAGCAGACAAAATGCATTCTTTGATTTGGACAAAATGCTCCTGACAAGTGGCCGTCCAAATGAACTCTGAACCTTTTTTTAAGAGATTCCTAAAACATTCAGTGAGACTGGAGAAATTCTTAATGAATTTAGAATAAAATTCACATAAACCAAGGAAAGAGCGTAGTTGGTCTTTGTCAACGATACTAGGTTTGGGTTTGACTCCATCCTTGGTAAGGACATGACCAAGGTATTCAATTTCGTTTACAAAAAAGATACATTTATCTTCTCTTAAAGTCACACCATTACCTTGGAGAGTCTGCAAGACTAGGTCTAACACTTGATTGTGTTCAAGCTCTGTATCAGTATGCACTAGGATATCATCCTGGAAGATTACAACATTGGGAACATTCTGAAACATTCTGGTCATTACTTTCTGAAAACCAGAAGCTGCAGAGGCCAGTCCAAATGGCATGCGGCAAAATTGAAATGTACCATCAGGTGTTACAAAGGCTGTTAAGTGGCGAGATTGTTCATCTAAAACTACCTGATGGTACGCTGAACGCAAATCCAGTTTGGAAAACCATTTGGACCGCCCTACTGCAGTGATAAGATCATCAATGCGAGGTAAAGGAAAGTTCTCCACCCAGATGGCCTTGTTAAGGGATCTTAGGTCAACACATAAGCGAAGTTCCCCAGACCTCTTTTTGGCCAAAACGATGGGGGACAACCAAAGAGTAGCATCAACACGTTCAATAATACCATCATTGAGCATTTTGTTTAACATAATGGTGAGATCGTTCCTTACACTGTGTGGAACATTCCTAAGTTTGTGTTTAACAGGAGGTATGCTTTCTTTGACCTTAATGGAATGGGCAAAATCTTTGATTTTGCCAATTCTATTTTCAAAAATCGGTTCAAATTTTTGTTTCCATTGAGTAGAATCGGAAACAGAGTTTACCAAAGAAACAGGATTCTTCTGACCTGGTCTAATGATCATACCGAATTCTGCTTGATGCCACCACCCTAAGACATTGATACCTGTTAGAGCAACATAGACTTTACCATGGATAGTTTTGTTTTGGAAGGAAATGTCAGCCCAAAAGTAACCAGCAAGGTCAATCCTGCTACCCTCAAAAGCCGTAGTAATGACATCAGGGTAATGTGTGGCCAAGATTGTTTGTATTTATCAATGGAAATGATGGTGATTCTAGCTCCCGAGTCAATGAGTAAAGAAATGTCATGACCCTGGATGGACACTTGAACAAAAGGATCCCCATATCTCTTTTCTGTATGTACATTATTAATTTCCAAGAATTCAACCGAAACAACAGATAAGGATAATTCCTCGACTCTTTTTTCCAAATCTTCTGAAGCCTCGATAACAGCAACCTCTTGAACACTTCTAATGGGAAAGCGTTTGCCACCCCTACAGACTTTTCCAAAATTACCAGTTTTCTTACACCTCCAACACTCTTGGGCAATAGCAGGGCAATTTCTGTAATTGGATAGATGGGAGGGTGAACCACATCTGAAGCACTGGAAACCAGAGTTGTTCTGAGCAGGAGTCATACTTTTATTATTCTTATCTGACAGATCTTTACTCCTTTTAAGTTTGGCATCGCTGGGAGATTGTCAAAAGCTACTAAAAACATTAGTGGTAGCAACAGTGGAAAAAGTGTTGGACTCTAACTGTTTTGAATCCAATTCTGAGCGTTCGATACTCTTAGCGATGTCAATCGTTTCATCTAGGGAAGGGTTCTCGCAAGACAGAAGTTTCTGATGAATTTTCTTAGAGTAGCATCTGCAAACAATTTGATCTCTTATTAGCTGAGGAGTGAAATCATCAAAATCACAATAGCTGGCCAAAACCTTTAAAGCAGTGACATAAGTGTCAATGGATTAATTTGGATTTTGAACACAGGTGAAAAATGTGTGTCTATGTACAACCAAATTGACTTTGCCTTCAAAATAAGTACCAAGTTGTTTGAGAGCTAGTTGTTATTCGTCCATGTCACCACTGTCGTGACCAGTGTATGTTGGTAAATGATCAAAAACATTCTGGCCTTCTACACCTAAATAATAGTAGAGAAGACTACGTTTCCTATCAGGCTTAAATTTCATGCCATCAATAGCTCCCAAATATGCATTAAATGATCTAAACCATAGCCGCCACTTTAATGGTGGTTCACCAGGATCTTGCAAGAAATAACTGGGAGGTGTAACGGATTGCATGGTGCAGTAAAGATTAGTACAAAAGTCAAAAAGAAAAAGTGGAAGGATGGGAAGAAAACAGCAAGAGCAAGACAAAAGCAAAGGATGAAGAAGTGAGTAGGAATAAAGCAAAATAAATAAATAAATAAATAAATAAAGACAGCAGTGGAGTATTGAATCCCACAAGAATGTGCACAGGAGTAAATGTCTGTATTACAGGATCCACAAGCGCTGGAAAATGAAGGCAACTGTAGAATGTTCACACCCAAGAAGATGTGCACAGAGGTAAGTGTGTGATTCACTGAGTCCACAAACACTGGAAATGTAGCAGAGTGACGTACTGTTATTGTAGACGCTACATCAAGGAAGAAACAAAGACAAAGAAAAAAAAAATTCTAGCTGTTCAAAGCCAAAGAAACGTGGGCACACACGTGAACGAGTGTGTGGATCACTGAATCCACAAGTTCTTGACAGAGGTAAACGTGCTAGAGTTTGGGAATAGGCACGCAGGAAGTGATGTAAGAGGGTGCCAGGAAGAAGACCGGAGTGGTCTCCCACGGTCTGAGGAATCCAGGCGTCATGATGGAGATGTCCGGAGTCAGGAATGGCCAGACGGCAGATTGATGAGGCAGCGCCGTAAAGAGAGAAGCCGGAGCGGTATCCCACGGCTGAGCACACGACGAGAAAGGCAAGCAGCGCGAATCCAAGCAGCGCGTATCCAAGGAAACAAAGGTTTGTGACGCCCTTAATAGATCAGCAGGGACAGTCTTGATGAAAGCGAAGGCGCATGTGAAAGCGCTCGTGAGGCTGCTTGTGGTGAGGCGCGTGTGGGAGCGCTCGGGGGACTGCACGCGGGTGGTTTGAAAACAACCAGTGGCGCAAGCCGGCAACGAAGCCAGTCCGTAGGAGCAGTAAAGAGCCAAAAGCAAGTAGCACAAAGTCCTTGTAGAGAGGAAATGGTAGAAATGTAATAGGCAGAAACACCACAGAGGCCATTCTAAGCCACTCAAAGTGGCTTTGCGTGGCCTCATAAATATGATTTGGTGGTTTGCGCCACCATTGCATCACAAAAAAAGATGAAACGGCAGCGCAAGGAGCTTGTAAATATGCCTCAAAGTTTAAAGTGACAGTATATAGTTAGGTATGGTAATCATTTCAAAAATACGTGTGGTAGACAACCATTGCACTTTTGCGTTGGGCAGAATTGAGACTCCTGGGCTTGCTGGTCTTGCTTGCCTTTTGTGCTCAAGATCAGTGGCGGCTGCTCCCGGGAAGCAGCAGTGAGGAGGGGAGGGGGTGGTTTAAAAACAAAACTAACTTACCTGCCAGCAGGCAGGCCGGCTGGCTGGCCACCGCCTCTCCTCCATCCTCTTCCTGGCTTCTCCTGTGCAAACAGGAAGCAGGAAGCACCTGGGCTTCCAGGATCCCCATAGCCAATCAAAACGCTACAATACAGTGTTGTGATTGGTCTGAGCACCATGGTTGGGCGCTCAGCCAGGGAATGGAAGCCTTGGCATGTTCTCCACACATGCTGTAATGCAACCTGGGTGGAGAATTTGCATAGTGCGTATGACTGTTTGGCCAGCCCGAGAGGGCCGGCCAAACATTCATGCGCACTTACATAGTGCCCACCACTCCCCCTGCCCTGAAAGCAAAGCAGATCCATCCTCCCCGCCCAGACGCCGAAGCAGGAACAAATAAAACGATAATAATGTCCAGATGACAGTTTAGGCAGTCTACAGTGATTGAATGAAAGTACTGGTTATTTGGGCATTCTGGTATTTCCTTGTGGGCTGCATGCCAAGGGACTTCTGTTTTGGCTGAACAGGTTTTAAAACACTTATCAAATATAGCCGAAAAATTGTGCTGTAATATGCACCTTTTTGACCCATTTTTAAAAAAACATTTCTTTATTGGGAGAATCCCTTCAAACTCACTGGAGAGGGTCAGGCTTGCTTACCGCACTTCCTTCTATTTTCAGAGTGTGGCTGATTTAACTGATCTTGCCATGGCTGGTTTTGATTCCCAGTCCTGCCTGCTTAAAAAGCACTAGTACACTCCGAGGCTTCATGGCGCAAAGACTCAAGATATATAGCCCAAAGCAGGGAGGATAAAGCAACAAAAGACAGAATGAAAGTAGAAAGGATGGAAGAGTCCTCTAATAGCCATTTTTACGAATGATGCTGGTACGGTCTTACTTCTAGACAGGCACGTCAATTTACCAAAGTTCCAGGAAGAAGTGACAGTATTCACTTCATGACCATCGCTGCCCTTCCACGAGTCATCATAGGGTTGTTCCATCCAGTCCCGCAGTAGCCTGTTATGTGCTGTTGAGGAGGAGGGAAAAGGCACAGATTATGTACAGAAGGAACCACGGCTCTTAGATCTATGCTTAATTTTGGTTCACACCTTTCATTCATGAACCATGAGACCATGGGTGGCAAGGGCACCAGGGCTACAGCAAGTAAAGGGTCCCAGCAGATCTCTCTGGCTAACCCAAATTGCATGCTTAATTTGTGAAGGTGGTTGCAGGTGGGAGCATCATACTCATTTTTGGGGTTCAGGACTTATTTTTCATCATTAGACTTTGACCAAGGGCTAGAGAGGTAAATGCAGAAAAAAGAGAAAGAAGGATGAAGAGAAAAACAGGAAAATAGTGACAAAGTGAAAATTCGGGGATGAAAAAGAAGCTGCAAGTGTTAGATAATGAGACTACAAGAGTAGGCTGTTTGAAGAAAGTGGCATGAGGAATCAAAACTAGGCAACCTTGGCATCCTCACACCCTGGCATTTGGCAGCTGTACTGGTGGCTCCTAAGAAATACCTTTGGCCTCTGTGTTTTTTTTTTTTTTTTTTACAAATTAAGCACTGCTTATTGATCTACCTGTTACTAAATCGAAACTCCTAGTCTGTGCACAGTCTAGTTGAGAACCAAAAGCAGCCCTTGAAAATAATGTTATACAGTCTCCACACAAATAAACAACCATAGCGTGTGAGCCTCCATAGGAATTTTTTGGTTTTTAGACTCCGCTAACAAATAATTTTTTGAAGAAAACAGAAACAACGTCTGCATTTATATTTATACAAGTGTATGTGAAATTTGAATAATTATGGGAAATTCTGGAAAAATTACACAAAATGAAAAGCTGGCATTTAGCTCTATATTTTAGCACAAAATCAGCCCTTGCATTCATTTTGGATGCACATGCTTATTTTGCATAAAAAGTGCAAAAAAACACAAGTGACATGAACAAGAGTTCTGTTTGTTTGCAATGTTCCCACATGACTTAATGGCATCATTTTGGAAATTTCACATAGCAAACATAATGAAAAATGCTGTTAATTAATTACGTGAGATTATGACGGCGTAATGAACATTTCACCCAGGCCTAATTTATATTTCAGGCTTTGTCACAGTTCCCAAGTGCCGCTCCTACATTTCCTGTTCGGTTTGGAATGAAGTGTGAAAGATTTAAAAAAGTAATGTTTATGTTTCTCTCCCCTAGATTTCTATGCCCCATTTCTCCCACTGTAGGCTCATCAAACCCCACTAGGGGTTTAATTATGACTCCAATCACCAGAGGGTTGGTGTTGCCACACCCGCATTTGCAGAATAAAGGAACACTGGGCCCAATTTTCATGGCAGGAAAAGTCAGTTGATAAAGTCTCGTGTGAGTCTGGGCAGGGGCTGTAGGCACAAGAGACACCCGATCCTTGTCTCATTCCCTCAGTCCGGATATAGGACTGCAGGAGAGAGCAAGTTTCTCCTCTACTGGCAAACAGCTTAGTATGCCTCAGAAACCATCCCCACCCATTAACCACTGGATGCAGGGCTTAATTTGAGCCAGTGGTTTCTGGTACTCAGCACCTGCACTTAATTGTCAACACCGGCACTTATGACAGGCTGCCACATGGCGGCGCTGTTTTCTAATATAGAAACGAGCAAAACAACAGTTGTTCATTAATTCAATATACCTTAAAAGTGGCTAATATCCACCTTCCAGGCCATTCTAATAGCTTTGAGGACCTTCAATAGTCTGAAGTGTCACACTTGGAGGAGTGTGATGCTTAGTAGTTGTGTTGGTACTGGCATTGGCAGTGCTGGGTCAGGCAATGGGCGGTTGCAAGCTGCAGTGGCCTCCTGAGGAGGGCCCCAGAACTTATTTTTTCACAAATTAAGCACTAACTTGATCAGAGCAGGTGGCGAATGGAGCCTAATTGAGTGAGGGATAATAATGCAGATCTGAACACGGTAACTCTAGATTTGCATGGTTATTCCGCATTTTCAGGATTCAAATTCATAATTGCATGGTGCAGCGGTGCAATTACGACTAAAATTGATGATTGTGTACCCTGGATTTTTGGCATCCTTGCACGATGCCACTTGTAATTAATATTATCTTTGCTGTCGCACACTTTTGCATATTTTCACCCACATAATTACCACCTTAACTTTAATTATGACGATGACCAAGTTATTTTTTTGTTCTGTGGTTTTATAGTTTATTTGAGGTGATAAAAGAACCTCCGGTTACTGTGCTTATCCGAAATCCGAAATCCTCTCAAATATTTAAATGAGTGGAAATCATGGGTCCGCTCAGTTGTACTCTTTACGCAAAGGTCTATCTCTTGGTATTCCCTACTAAGTCCACAGGAACATTTTGAAAATATCTTTTAATGCAGGGCTAGGCTAGGGCTCTTCTCGCCTTCTCTTGTGAAGCGCCTCTCTTTCTTATTGTCCGTCCATTATGTTCTCTTTTCCCTGAGTGAATATAGAGTTAGCCCACGATACTTAATAATCAGAAATGAGGATGACAGCTTCTGGCCGAGTGAATGATTGCTGTAATAACTCACAATTCTATTGCATGAAATAAAAAACATAACTAATATAGACTTTATATAATTAGAAAGTGACACAGCTTCATTGTGTGCTCGAAGTTTATAAAATTAGAATAATTGTATTTTTACAGCTGAGTTCTGAATAGCATCCGTCCTTGTTTGAATGATGGCTTGGGAAGATTGCGGTGCTTCATTTTTTGTGGCTTGAAATTTCATAGCATTCTCTGCCTTGGCTGCATATTTGCTGCCAATTGATGAATTGACTTTCATTGCAATGGTTATTTCAAAGCTAGTATTTCACTACTAGTTATTTTGATACTTTATTCACCTCATTAGGTTATTTCATGTTTTATAACTCTTCAGTAGGGAAGTATTTGCATACAAATGCCCTGTTGCCCTAGGACAAAGGGGTATGTTCACAAAGGCACAGAAATTGCGATTTTGTGCTCGCAACACTGCACTTTACGGGTGTAAACTCTCATTCTGTATTCGCTACACATGAACTTCCTCTTAAAAATTAATTTGGTCACATGTGGAATATTACACATAAGTGGTGTGATATTCCAGAGGCTGTATTTAAAAAGTGACCTCGGGGGCACAACGGGTGTTTGCGCCTGCTTTGCACGCCCCCGGGGCACTTTTGTATTAAAGAAAGGACTGCAGGCGCTTGTGCAGCCCTTTCTGTAATACAGATAGCACTGGCGCACATAAAGCGACAGCACTATCATCAGAGTGCGTTCCCGCATTTGCATGGGGCATGGCTTTATGCAAGTGAGGAAATCCCTTTGCCTCTGTGCCGCACCGTATTATAGATCCGGGTGCAGAGTCAAAGAAGATGTAAGGAGGTGCACTGACAGTGTGCCACTTAAAAGGTGGCACACTGTCAGTGCGCCCAATGATGACAGCCCTCTGAAAGGGGTGAAGGGGGTTCTATGGACGCTCTAGACATCCACTTGCAGGTGGGTGCAGCACTCACTGCACCCACCTGCAAGGGGATCTCTCACCCCTCTTAAAAGTGCAGGCAAGTTGCCGCCTGCACAATGAAACATGAAGCGGATGCTTCAAAGCCACTCCGTATTTCACTTGAATGCGCTGCCCCCAGGGCAGCATGAGTTTGCGGCTGCCCTAGGGGCAGCGCATCCCATCTAATACTGTGCACTCTCCTTGTTAGCGCTGAGAGCACCGTTTGAAAGGTGCACCTGGCGCTAACAGGGAAAATACAACCATTCTGTGCACGCCCCCAGGGTACTTTGTTATTACAGAAGGGGCCGCAGATGCTTGTGCGGCCCCTTTTGCAATACCAATAGTGCTGACACACATAAATTGCAAGCGCTATCATCAGAGGGCGTTACCTCATTTGTATGGGGGCATGGCCCCATACAAATGAGGGAATCCATTTGCCTCTGCGTCATATTACAGATGCGGACGTAGAGGCAAAGGAGCTGTCAGGAGGCGCACTGACAGTGTGCCACGTAAAAGGTGGCACACTGTAATTGCGCGTCCCCTGATATCTTCCCTCTGGAGGGGGTGTCTTGAAATGAAATGAAATGAAATGAAATAAGGTATTTGTTAGAGCGCACAGCTACTCAAGCTAGAGTGTCCTGGCGCCTTGACAGTGGGGGGAGAAAGACCCAGTTAGTGATTAAAAAGCCAAGTTTTTAGATTCTTCCTGAAAGAAAGTAGGTCTGTGTTTAACCTCAAGGCCTCCGGGAGGCTGTTCCACAGTTTCGCAACTAGGAAGCCAAAGGATTTGCCTCCCGTACGTGCCAGACGTATCCTGGGTCGCAGGCCAGGTTGGCATTGGAAGAGCTCAGAGGTCTAGAGGTAGTGTAGTTGGTGCAGTCGATCACTGCATCCGCCTGCAAGGGGACCTCTAAAAGTGCAGGCGGGTTGCCTCCTGCACTGTGAAACACAGAGCGGCTTCAAAGCAGCCACTCCTTTTTTCACATGAATGGGCTGACTCCAGGGCAGCGCGAGTTTGTGGCTGCCCTGGGGTCTAATATGGTGCATCTTCGTTGTTTGCGCCAGGCGCACCTTTTAAAAGATGCACCAGGTTCAAACAAGGAAAATGCGCCATATGTATGATATGGCTCCTGGGGCCGTATTATAGAATACAGCGCACCCTCATTGTTAGCACCAAGCACACCTTTCAAAATGTGCGCTCGGCACTAACAAGGAGAATGCGCCGTATTATGTTGAATGCGCTGCCCCCAGGGCAGGCATGAAGTCGTGCTACCCTGGGGTCAGCGCATTCAAGTGAAATACAGAGTGGCCATGAAGCAGCCGCTCCGTGTTTCACTGTGCAGGCAGCATCCCGCCTGCACTTTTAAGGGGAGTTGAAGATCCCTTTGCAGTCGGGTGCAGTGAGTGACTGCATCTGCCTGCAAGGGGATGTCTGGGGGGTTCATAAGACCCCTTTCCCCCTCTAGAGGGCTACCTTCAGGGAGCGCACTGACAGTGTGCCACCTTTGAAGTGGCGCAATATCCTGACAGCTTCTTTGCCTCTGCGCCCACGTCTATAATACAGTGTGAGCACAGAGACAAAGGGATTCCCTCATTTGAATGGGGCCACGCCCCGTGCAAATGAGGTAACACCCTCTAGTGATAGCGCTGGCGCTATATGTGCACCAGCACTATCTTTATTACAGAAAGGGCTGCACAAGCGTCTGTGCCCTTTCTGTAATACCATAGTGCCCCAGGGGCACGCAAAGTGGGCACACATGCCTTTTGAGCCCCCGGGGCACTTTATATAATACGGCACCTGGTGTGCAAATCTGCTCCAAGGGGCCAGGTTTGAATTTTCCAGCATGTGGGTATTCACAATCCCTTGCCAGCCACATTCCCACCGTGTACAGAGTCCGATATTTGCTCCTGTGAAGTACAGAAATACATCATTAGACAGGGTTGTAAACCCCTCAAAACTGTTGGTTTGGAGAAGTTTGCCACATGTATTCGTTGAGATTTTAGTTTCATATGGAGAAACAAAAAAAGAGTTTGGGAATGTCATTGAGCCCGAGCATCATATTTACGCAGGCAAAAATGCTTTTGTATATAAATAACTTGGACTTCACAAAGAATTTCAGAACTACTCCTGTAAAATTGGGAATATTAACTGCACTACTTCTAACATTTTTAAATGCTGCATAAAATTTCAAGGGCAACTAAAAATTCTGTCCTGCAGTGTTTGGTTTTATTTTATTTTTGGATTTGGTGCATGTATTTTCAGTTTCTCATGCCAGTTTTGTATATGGCCGAAATTCCAGTTTAAACAAATATTGTATTTTATCTATTTATAAAGATTTAAACCAACTTCAAAACTGTAGCAGAGCAACAGGCCATCCTGAAAACTAAAGCATCTTTTTTTGTCTATGATATGCAAATGTGAGTACATTTTAGTATTCTCACCATTTTATTGTCTTAATGTTGAGTTATTTCATGTTCTTCCTAGCAACTTGCTTGGTTGGATAAGCGATGTTCATTTTCTCATCCTGCGGCCTCCTGCCATTTCAGTTCAGGTTTTTTCTCCTTTAAATACCGGGGCATAGCATACTAGTTTTGCAGCCCCTTGGTTATGGTGCCCCTTTGTTCTCCTAAAGTCATTTTATATCTTTGAGGTAGCTACTCTGAGTCCCCCGCATCCGGAAAACGACCGCCGGCGGCAGATCCTTCTCCCACCTCGCCGCCAAGACCTGGAACACCCTCCCCACCAACCTCCGACAGACCCAAGACCTACTGGCCTTCAGAAGACTCCTCAAGACCTGGCTCTTCGATCAGTAGCAGCACCACCCCCCTCTTCCCCCAGCGCCTTGAGACCCTCGCGGGTATGTAGTGCGCTTTATAAGTGACATGATTGATTGATTGATTGATTGATTTTAGGAACCTCTCACCACATCTTGTAAGCAGCAGCAGCCGGCACAGGTAAGCGTGGTGGGGCGGGGTAGGGCGTGGCGGGGGGGGGGGGGGAGTCGACAGGTGACAGAATAGGTATTATTTATTTATTTAATTATACCAATTCCGTCGCCTGACGACCTCCCCTCCATCCCGCCCGCCCCCGCCCCACCGCCCCACCGCCCCACTCCGTTTACCTGTGCCGGCTGCCGCTGCTTGAAAGGATGGAATATTTCACAATATACCACTCACTGAATCCATGCCAGGCTCTGAATTCATCTCACTCTGCCCCTTCACGGAATTCAGTGGAATCTTGCGGAAATTTATTGTAATTCAGCAGAATTCTGCAGAATGAAACTCTGCCAATTATGCTCGCCCCTACTTAAAAACGAGCGGACTAACCTTGATTTTGCAGACAGGGTACTCCGTTGCAATAGAGTACCTGTTCGTTAAACTCTAAATCAGCCCAGAGGCCCAGCTAATGCAAATCAATACTAACCCTGGTCCTCATGGGAACAATCCATCCCGAACCTTGGTCACCTAACACATGGACTCTGCGGCTCACTGATTTTTTAGTTGGGAAATTTGATATTCACACCCACAGAATATTACTGACTAATCTACGCCCCTGTGCCTGAGATGGTTTTGAATGCCGAGCTGGAAACCTACAGTGGACAACAGACCTCCATTTCTTTATTCACATTCAGAAGATTCAGGGATTGTGGCCCTTGTCCCATTTAAGGGCAAGGGATTCAGTATGAAATAAAGTGGCACATTGAAAAGGCCATGGGGATAGAAGCAGTTGTCCTGGGAACTGCTGCCTGCTGTCTCCAATGCCAATCAGCTGCTACTCATACAGTGGAAGGTAGAAGACAGCATCTAGTTTGCAAATGGAGTAACAAAAGTAGTCAGTAAACATTCAGGGCCTTATTTACAAGCCCCTTGCGTTGCCGGTGCGCCACTTTTAATGTGGGAAAAAGTGACATACCAGCTGCGCAGGGGTTTTGTAAATAAGCCCCTCATTGCTTTGTGACAGCAGCTGTTCTGGCAAACCAATTTGCATTTAAGTCCCTTTGCCTCCCTCTTTTTGCTGCAATTTGAAATAAATTGTGTTATTAAAGCAACTCAGGATTTTTGATAGACGTTTTTTATACATTAGGCTCCTGGGGGTATATGTACAAGCTCCTATTGCCACGGGAACGTCACTTTTTCCGACGTTCCTGTGGCGATAGGGGCTTAGCCTTATTTACAAGGCAGCGTTAAGCCACTTAACGTGGCTTAACGCTGCCTTGTAAATAAGGCCCCATTTCACGCTATTCTTTGCATGAAAGGGGTGGGCAGTGGGTATTGCGGTGGCCATTCCACCGCAACACCCAAAGATTTTGACGCTATCCCCTATTTACAAGGGCAGCTTAAATAGGAGGCAGTGCCAAAATGAAGACCAGGGAAAACCTGGTCTTAACTTGGCGAAACAAAGAGAAATGCTTTATTTTCTCCTCATTTTTACCTTTTCCATGAGTGCTGCCGTGTGGAGCACACATGGAAAAAGCAAAACACCTTGGATTGTTTATGTGTAGGAAGGTGTCCCTTCCTGCACATAAACAATCTTTAAAAAAAATGACATTTTATAACTTCCATGTGTGCTGCATTAAGCATCACACATAGAAGTGACAAAACAGCATTTAAAGATTGTTTATGAGCAGGAAGGGACACCTTTCTACACATAAACAATCTTCCCCTGCACGCAGACACCCTTGCACTATGGTGCCTGCATTGGCGCTAGGCAGCTAAGTGTAGCGCCAGCATAGGGGGAAACGCAGAGCTGCACCATATTCTTGTAAATATGGTGCAGCCTTGCGTTTCTGAAGTGGCGAAGTGAGGAGTTAAGCCATGACTGCTAATGCCTCCCTCCGCAACTTCTTTGTACCTATGCCCCCTTGTTTCCTAATGCTAACTTTGTGCCTGAATCCAGCATTCTTAGCCACTTGGAGCATACAGGACAGTATTTGAGCTATACCTAAATAATGAAATGCATTCTACATCTGATTAATGATCCACCTACCTTACTTTCATATAATCTGAATTCAGTTTGATAACTATGCAATATATGTGGAGAGTTCATTCATTTTGACAGCTGACCTCTCCTCCTTTGATGCCAGTATGAATATATGACCATCAAAAGATGACATTGAGCCTCTAAAAAGAAAAAGAGTTTTTTTTATCTAACCCCAAACAATACCATCCCAGTTTTACCACCATTTCAATTGTATCCAATTACCCTGCATTCAGACATTGAAGTCCCTGAGGCAGGCATGTGAGCCTCAACTCTATTGATTGGGTGACCCATCTAGTCTAATGCTGATCTGAGTATTGTTATCATGAAAGTGGTAACAAAAATCAAATTCTAGATATTGCTAAGCTTCTGATACAGATGTATAACAAGCAGAGAAAAGGCAAGATCCCAGAATTCCACAAGTAGGGCTGTAAGAAAGATACTAGTTTAGACTGGGTCATCCAAAGGTGCTATGAACCAAGTCAACGGTGTCCATCTGCAGTCTATCACTGATGTAATTCTCTCGAGGGGAATTTGATGGACCTCTGTGTTAAACACCAATGAGACGTTTAGCAGCACCATCATCTGAAAAATTTCTCTGTGAAACACCAGGTGAATATTATCAATTATATTTACCACCGCGTCTCCTTTTTCAAGGGCAGAAACCAGATTGCCTGATTTATAGCATGTCATGGTATTTCAAATGTGCCTGAAGCTGTTTGGTGATCACTGTCTGCAAAATCGTCTTAACTGCTGGATAATGCTGCAAGTGGGTGGGTCTGCTATGTTTATTTATAACTGTGTTTGATTTTTATTTAGGAGAGGATTGGTCATTGCTCTCTTTTGCTGCGCTAGATTACATTCTTCACCTAGAAAATCATCACAATGACTTGAATTTTGAGGCCAATTCTGAATGAAAAATTAGATAACATTAACCCTGTTATAGAACTGGGGCATATTCACAAGGAGCAATCGCCGAATTAACGGCACTTTATCGCAGCCAAATTCGTGATAAATTTACCCCCCCCATTCACAAGCCGGTGTTAACAGTCCACAGCACCAGTTTACCCGCGATAGCAGCCGCAAAAAACATCGCCACAGAGGACCCTCGCAAATATCGCTAATGAGATGCAGAGTAGGCGTTCCCGTGACAAAAGCCGAGACAACAGCGCACCTCAACATTCACAACGACCAGCCACATCCGCGATAAAAACACAAAACAGGCGATAAGGCGCGTTAGCACCAGGAAATCTACACCTGCTCTGACCTGGTGTAAAGTCGGACGGCAGCCAGCACCACAAAAGGGAGCACAGCCCAGGGCCACATCTGAAGGGCAACAGATGCCATGGAGCCACCCATCATGCAGCCCGGACACCTAAGAGGGCCACAACACCCACCCCCACCACCCCAGGACCCCATCCCACACCCGGAACACACCCCCCCGGACCAACACAGACGCTGCGCAGACAAAGACAGCGGAACCCCAGGAAACGTACCAGCCGCACAGACCCAACATCTGACAATGTCACCTTCCACTCCAGGCTGAAAGGGACAACCAACCTACGCATCCTGACCATCATCGCCTAACAGGCCTACGGCAACAGCACAGTGGACAACCAACATCCCACCCCACACAAAGCTGATGGCGTGGCTGCACCTGTTGGCCCCTGGGACCCCCCCATCCAATACCCGCCAGAGTCGGAGGAGTCTCACAGCCAGCCACATCCAAGTCCCCCACACCTGTCCTGGACATCACCATCACCCTGGTACCCCAGTCCACATACGTACAACACCATGCGTAGGATCCGCTGGAGACCAAGCAAGGACCATACGCCATAGCAGGATGCACGCACGTGTTGGGGGAAATACACAGCACACATGTACTACCTGTGCCCCCTGGTGACACAGCACACAACCACCGCAACAGGAAGCACACATCTCACACCAATGTGCAGGCAACAACAGAACACCGTGGAACACCCAACAATGTCGCCTTCAAATACACAGCCAGTGTGCATGATACCTTCATCCTCCGACAGTCCATCATCAACCAGTGTACCCAGGATGCCAACAAGGGAAATGCACAGCCCCTTGGCAATATCCAAATGAACACCCCACGCACCTCAACTCCACAACCATGCAACTCACAACTCTGGCAATGCACACGTCACAAAATCACATACAACAGGCACAACAATATGCCCACCCACCAGACACGACAGAACAACTTACAATGTCCATATGGGCAAGCACTGAAAATGAGCCAGCAACTGCATGGCACCTCAGCCACATAATAGCCGAATGTGGGGAGAGGTTGCAACCAGGCATGTGTGAAGGATGCAGTAGAACCATGATTGGGAAAGTACACAATGCCAACAGTGCCGGAGATGTGCTGGACACCTCGCAGTATGCAGAACACACCCATATCCATGGTGACATACACCGCTTGCGTATGGAGTGTAGTGGACAGTGGACGCCACCATGTCACCCCAGCCAGTGGGGGACCTCGCAGAAATGTTGCCTGTTACGCCCCCCCTAAGCGTCAGCGGAGTGGGATAGCCGCGCGTATGCCACGCCAGCGTAGGGGTGTAACCACGTAGGCCTGGGCCTGGTCTTCTTCCGGAAAGACCCGCATCTCTGCCAGGGCAGCGCCTCCCACCTCGCCACGAGGCCGACGCCATCCTCGTGAGCGGAGTTGCCTGAGATGCCGTGTGTCTGCTGGACCCCGGCACGCTGGTCTACGAACCCGTCAGGCCAGCCCCTGCGCAGCCAGGCCACACTGATCACCTTCTGACACCGGCGTGTGTCAAGGATGGCCCACCACGTGCCGGCGCAAGCCACAAGCCCGAGGCCCGAGACCTTGGCAGCCACCTCAGACCATCACTGCCGCCATGACACCGGCCCGCTTTATCCCTTTTTCTTTGACGTACTCCACTGCCGCCCCCGGCCTACTCTTCGGACCAGTAGGTCCCACATGTGGAACTGTGTCTTGAGTCATGAATGGCAGTGACCCCATATCCCGGCCAGCGGCCACAGCACCAGACGCCCCCAGATCAGTGAGGCATAGTTCCATATGGGCATCTTGCGACACGTGGTGCCACTAACCCTGTTCAACGCCAGCCTGCTACACGTGGTGCCACTAACCCTGTTCAACGCCAGCCGGCTACACGTGGTGCCACTAACCCTGTTCAACGCCAGCCGGCTACATGTGGTGCCACTGAACCTGAACAACGCAGGCCGGTGGGGCCACCAACCTATGCCGGAGACACTCGGTGACTGGGCCGTGCTGACCGCTGCCTCAGGCCTACACCACGGTCAGGTAGGTCACACATTTGGAACTGAGTCTTGATTACACCATGGCAGTGAACATCAATTATGGCAGAGAACAATTCACAATACACCCTCCGATGTGGTGGCAATAAGTCTGTGCATGGCATCACGACCACACGTATCTGTGGGCCTACGCGGACCACTGCCTTCGGCCTAGGCTGCGCACGAGTGGGATCACAGATTTGGACCTGAACATCGGTAATTCAAGAGGAAGAATACATATCTTCGCACGCACGGAGGGGCGTAAGAGGATGACACGTTGCAGTCCGGGAACAGGATCAGCGTCACGGAGGTGATTGAACACTACTTACAACTGCCACTGTGTCACTAACTCTGTGCCTCGCGAGCCAACGACCCGTGGCTGTGGGCCACTGCTGACCGCTGCCTCCGGCCTACACTGCGGTCCAATATGTCACAGAGCCTTGATTTGGCATTCTTGGAGTTCACATATGTGTACCGGCATCATCGCAGACTGCATGCCCTCACAGCACCTGTGCCACTAAGTCTGTTCCCCGACATTCATGGACACTCACTGGTCGTACATTGGTGGCATTTGAGTCTATGGACTAGTGGCTAGTTTTCATCCTCATGTAGCTGATCCCGAATTGTTGGTGCAAACGAGGGTTGCGCTTTCCACTCCTCCATTTGCTGCTTCCAGATAACATCAGACCTTCCGCATCATGCCCTGGAGGACACCTTCCACTGTCCCCCAAAACCCTCCGCAACATACACCTCGGACATTGATGGGGACACGCTCAGGTCGCATGGCCCATCTGACTGCACCGCAAGTCACCGCCCCGTGGCTGGGTGCCTGTGCCGGCCGCAGTGCATCCGGGGCCACTAACTCTGTGCTGCTCAGGCCTGGGACCCCTTCTTCTGAGACATTGAATGGCCTCTGTAGCAATGCTCTTGGGGTCATCAACGCCATGTGTCTGTGGCCCTGCGCTGTCCGCCTCCTCCGGCCCCAACTGCAGTCCACCATGGCCCACACATGGCATCGAGTCTTGACCGGCCCGGACGTCGCATCACCCCAGGAGGCACACCCCACCACCGCAAGGACCACCTTCAACCGCCATCTGCCAGAGTCGAAAAGGTGGTCCTGACAGACCTAAGGAGTTGCTCAGACCTGTCGTGGATACCATCATCGGCCTGATACCCTGCTCAGCACTCCAGGTGCCAGTGACACAGTGCACCGCAAGCCATTGTCCGTTACTGATTGTGTTTTGTGCTGTTGTGAGGTTGCGCAGCAATGTCACCTCATGCAGTGGGGAAGACCTGGGACTATGATGAGGAAGATGTGTCAAGTGTGCGGAAGGGAGAGGGCACAGACAATGGGAGGGCAGGAGGCAACAGCCCCAAGGCAGGAATGCAGACTGGTGGTGGTAGTCAAGCTACACACCCGGATCTATTACTGGGTATTGCGCTGTGGACTGCGGACGCAACTGTCACCTCAGGCAGTGTGGGAGACCTGGGACGTTAATGAGGAAGTTGATGCAGGTGTAACACACCCCACTGCATCTGCATCAGGACTGACCAGAAGGGACACGATCCTAGCAATTTCTTCACATGAGCGCGCTCTTCTCTAGTGCCCCTACCTCAGTGCACTGCAACTCAAGGAACGTCCAGACTGAATATTGGGTGACCTCTGTCCTTACTCCGGATCGCTCCATGTTGCTCTGCATTTGACTCTGTTATGCTGGTGTTTTCTGTTTCCATTGCACTGGTGTCCACTGTTCATGTTGTTGGCAGCACCAAGCACTCCGTGCGGGCTGGCTTATACTCACCCCACACACATCCAGCACAGGCATCACTGTACATGTGGCCCTGCCAATAAAGGGGCCGGGCGCACGTGCCCGTAGCCAGTTCAACATGATATGTGCATGTGTCTCTGTGGAGGTGTGGGTCTCCTTTGTGGGGCGGGGGGGTCCCTGAAGGGTATTGGACACCCACGTATATGTGTTCTAGTTCACATTCCATGGGTTCGGCAACACCCTCACCTGTTGGGCCACCTCCTTTTGGCGTTCTGCCACCTGGCATTGGGGTGCCATGTGTGGGTGGGTGAAGTGTTGTGAGGCAGCAGTGATTGTGGGTGCTTCATGCTGTGTGGTCTGTTGCAGGGGCTGGGTTCTCCTCTGAGTAGCTTGTCTGCCCTGGTCCTGGTGGTGGGTTGTGTGGGATGTCCATGGGCTGTTGCATGGCGTCGGTGTCTGGGCTGTGGTGTTCGTCTCGGGCATCACTGATGGGTTGTCTGTTCTGACCTGCTGGAGGTGTTGTTTGTCCCTCTGCATTGTGAAGGGGTAGTGCATGTTGGCATTGTGTTGGCGCCTTGTTCTTGTCGACATGCAGACTGTGTGAAGATGTACATTGTGACTGTTTGGGCGGTGGTGGCTATTTGAGTTGGGACAGTGTCCATTTGTCCTACATGGCTGATGTGGGGTTGTAGGGGTAGATGTGCATCTCACAGTTCCCTGCTCTGTCCGATGTGATTGTTCTGTTACTGTGCCTGGTTGGACCCAGTTGTGTCCCCTGTTCTGCAGTGTGGGTGTTGCACTTTGTGCCACATTGTCATGGTATGTGCTGTGATTGCTATGTGTGTGTGTGCTGCAGTGTGCCACGGGGATGGGGGACATGTCCCTGGGTAATTGTGGTTGTGCAGTGTGTTACACCTCATTGTGCATGTGTGGCATTGTGCCCATCACCTCCCGTCCCCCCAGTCCCTGTTGGATCCTCACCCTGTTGTTGTTGTGTCAGGTCCTGTCGGGCTGTGTCCTAACTCCCTACTCCTTGCACCCTCTCCACACTGATGACTGTGGCCTGGGTTTCCTCCTGCTCTTCCTGTGGCGCTGGACTGCCACCTCCTGTCGCCGTTGCTGCCTTCCTGTTGGCGTTAAACAATAATGGGGCGACCCTGTGTCCCTCAGAACCTGGGTATGGATAAGCTAACAAAAACAATGGTTCTGTTGGGTTTACCTAATTATTTCTTCTGAAAACGCCTAGTGTTACCATATTATTCTATAATCATAAACATCAATATCTCAGTTATCCAGACAAAATAAAACACATATCAAAGAATAATAATAATAACACACACGACACAAATTGCTGTCTATTTCCTCGTTTTATATAAATTAAATCATTCATATATATTTACACATTCGTAAACAAGGCTGTCAACACGAGGTGAGGTTGTTGTAAATAATAAGTGATCAAGTGACATTTGTGCTCAGTGCTAGTGCTCAGTGCGCAATATATACAGAGTGTTTAAAATATGTACATGGGAAAGAATAGGCCAGATTTTTATGGAACAACAATGACTCTACTGTGTATTGAATATTCTTAGTCAAGCAGAGCCTTGATCAGTCTGGACCATGCGAGGTCGTCGACGTTTCAACCCAAACTCAGCTCCATTAGGTAGTCAAGACGGGTCTTCATCAGGACAAAGAACGGGGGGCAAGGGTGACAGCCTATCAATGAAGAAAACACGAATTAAGCGTGTTCCTTAGCTCGGTCTGGCCAAGATATGAAAAGGGCGGTAATGATACTCAACCAAATATCACCAGAATAATTCCTGGTTGAAACGTCGACGACCTCGCATGGTCCAGACTGATCAAGGCTCTGCTTGACTAAGAATATTCAATACACAGTAGAGTCATTGTTGTTCCATAAAAATCTGGCCTATTCTTTCCCATGTACATATTTTAAACACTCTGTATATATTGCGCACTGAGCACTAGCACTGAGCACAAATGTCACTTGATCACTTATTATTTACAACAACCTCACCTCGTGTTGACAGCCTTGTTTACGAATGTGTAAATATATATGAATGATTTAATTTATATAAAATGAGGAAATAGACAGCAATTTGTGTCGCGTGTGTTATTATTATTATTCTTTGATATGTGTTTTATTTTGTCTGGATAACTGAGATATTGATGTTTATGATTATAGAATAATATGGTAACACTAGGCGTTTTCAGAAGAAATAATTAGGTAAACCCAACAGAACCATTGTTTTTGTTAGCCTTCCTGTTGGCAGCGGGTTTGTACCTGGTTTAGGTTGTCAGGTCCTGCCGGCGCCTCTTGGCCTCCTGGATTGGCCTCCTGGGCTCTGCGACTGCATTCCAGGCGGTCTGCTTGTGGGTCATTTGCTAGTAGTGTTCTGTCACCTCCGTGGCCTTGGTCTTGTTTGCCTGCGGTCTGCACCCCGTCTTCCTCTCCATTTTCTCCTTGGCCTTCCCTGACCCACTTGTTCCTTGCTGCTGGTCTGTGGGGGTTGTGGTGTTCGCGTTGCCCTCTGCGCTGGGTCAGGGTGCATGGATGTTGCTACGTGCTTTGGCTTGTTTCTGGTGTGTTGTGCCTGTGGTTTTTATGGTGCAATTGCCCGCCAGACGCGTGGGAGTTGCAGGCATGTGGCTGCTTTTCGCAGCTTTTTGTACCGCGATTGGCCTCATCGCATGATTTCTCGCGTTTCGCATTTTTTGGGCGTGGTGTTGATTTACACGCTGGCATTTGACGCGTTATCTGGTGACTATCGCATGCTACCGCCTTGTTGTGAATTCCACGTTGACACGGGGTTATTTTCCCGTGATAGGCCACGTTATTGAAAGTTGCGTTACGCTACTCTTGCGGTAGTTATCACACGTTCTTGTGAATATACCCCTGAGTGTGTGATCAGTGGGTTTAAGCTTTTCTTCTTGGATAGGTCTAGCTGAGAAGTCACTTTGAATTTAGCACTAGTAATGGAGATATTGGTGTTGAAATGAAGGATGCTCAAATGGCATGTGTTTTGTGGGAGTTATTAGGTGCCTCTCGCTCCTCCCTCAGTGCTGAGCACTTTTTAGATATGGGACAATTCATTCTTAAGCCTTCATATCTTTTTTTAGCCAAAGATACCAGGGCCAAATTTTTATCCTTTATTCTCATACATGTAGGGATTCTAAAGATGCCCACTGCTTTTAGTTTCTTCTAGAAGGAAATGAGAAAATGGCCAAAATGTGGCAAAATGTTGGATTTCTTTTCATAAACGGCTTGAAAGCGTCCTATGACAATGTGTGTAGTTTGTCAGTAAAAATGGCATCCAAACTCGTTTGCTGTGCCATGATCATCCTGTTCCCACTGTCCGAATCAGACAGAGCTGTAAAAAATCATTTTTTAAACCTCCGGGTTTGAAATTTTCTAGATGGTAGTCGATATGCTCTATTTGTGTGGTTTCTGTCTACTTTCAGTTTGTGGCAACAACAGGTGTGAAACACATAGGTGAGAAGCTACACATTTGTGAAAATTAGACAGAATTCTCAATTCAGCCAGATGTCATTGTTGTAGTTGCACATATTTTCCCAAATAATCTAATCATGAAAAAATAAATAGGTGATAATGATGTCATCTGTAATTTATTGCACTGATCATCGATCTACAAAAATAATATACTTGTACATCTGGCAAACACTTCCAATCCCAGGTATATATAGTCTTTGTTGGTTTTCAAAAACACTAAACTCCCACAGCCATCAACCTAAATGATTTTTCATTGTGTTTCGACCAGGCATCAATTTATAAGGTAAACTCTAATAAATAAACAATGGGTATGAAGGAACACAATGCTTTTATGAAATGTAACTGTTAGAAATGGGATTTCTGGTTGGCTAAGGCTTGCGCCAAAGCCAAGCAGAAACCACCACTCTAGTCAGGGCGAGGAAGTTACACACCCAAGATAACCCCTGCTCACCCCCTTGGTAGCTTGGCACGAGCAGTCAGGCTTATCCCGGAGGCAATGTGTAAAGCGTTTGCGCAACACACACACAGCACAACACCCAAGGCACACTACAAAAGGAACTCCACACAAGGTTATATATAAAAATAGCCTTTGTATTATCATAACACATTAGAATAGTACGCATATACAATACACTGTGCCAACTGGCACGGGACAATATTTACAGGGGATTATGTACACATGACAGGGCCACGTGGACCACTGTCAGAACCCTCACTTAGTAAAAGGTAATAGGTGTAGAACACATAATAAATGTAGGGTATATCAGGAACGTACCACCAATAATTTACTGGCAACCATTGTACTTAGCACCAGCCTGTAACATAAACCACATTATGCACAGCATCCCATTAGGCGCAAAACCTTATGCGCCAACCTCACCCGCATAAACCATAATAGGCAAAACACCCTCATAATCATAAAACACATTTAGAGGTATCAAGCAGGGTGCGTAAATCATGCTACATACATTATATTTCCTAGCACCCTATAAATCACATTCAGCCCATAAATCCCATTGAGGAAATACTCTCAGGGGAAAATAGCTCACAACCTAAACGCATTAGGTAAGAATACAATCATAAGCATAATATATGATGCAAAACCTCATGATCATGAAACACCTCTAGGGGTATAACACAGGGTGCGTAAACCACAATATAGGAATCACATTTCCTAGCACCCAAAATCCCCTTAGCACATAAATCAGATCAGGACCTGGTGCCCTATAAACTTAACTGTCCCCCTGGCCAACTGGCCATCTCTAAAGGGGCTCAAATGCCCTGTGTCCAAAATGTCAGGGCGCGCTGCAAGGGGCAGCGAAAGTCAAGGGTGCGCACTGCGCAAACCTAAACGTAGCAGCTGCCCACTACTTGCTGGGCAGCTGGGAAAGTCAGGGGCCAAGGAGTGCATCTTACTCCTGTCCACATCAACAATAATGCCCCCAAAGGATTACGCCTAAACGGTGCAGCTGGCACTAAGTGCTGCGCAGCTGTGAGTCTCCAAATGAAGCCTGGCACCACTGTGCCGCTTCTGTCCCTCTCAGGGACTCCCTCTCATTGGTGCCCCGTTCGTGGCACTTTGTATAAAGGAGGGGTGCCTGGCACCTCTGTGCCCTCTGGACCCCAGGTAGCACTACAACAGATGCCACCATCTTTGGGGCGGCCCGCTCTCTGGCGGGACTGCCCAGGCGCCGACAATGCGCCTCGATCTGCCCCCCTAGACACGGGGCCCTCTGGGGCTCTTTGAGGCCCTAAAAGAACTTGCCCCCAAGCACCGTGGAGCGCACTGGCGCTTTAAATAAATCTGCACATGGTGGAGCCACGCACAGGCTCTCATATCAACACATGCCTGCCCTGTTGGACCCACATAGGTTCTGAAATACTTCGGCCAAACGATGGAGCCGCTTAGGCTCTGAGGATCACTGTGCCCCATGTTGGAGTCCACAGGCCCTTAAAATAGACATGCCACAGACGTTGCAGAGGCCCGCAACTGCGGCGCCGCTGTGAAGATCAGCCCCTCACTGGGGGTACTAAAAATAAAATGCTCACGGGCCCCTCTGGGCCCCTCATCAAAAAATATGCCATTCGTTGGAGCCACGCGGCTCTTAAATAAAACCTGCCCCCGCTGGAGCCACGCAGGCTCTGGGAATAATGGGGCCAAACGTTGGAGCCCATGGGGCTCGGAAAATAATCATGGCCAGCGACGTGGGAGCGGCCCGCTCTCCTGGCGGGACCGCTCAGACGATGCCTCGGACGGGCACCAACAGCAAAGAGCCATTACTCACCGGCTCTGTGGGGATCGGCCCGGCTCTCGGGGCCTCTTCTCCCGGTCTCCTCCTACCGGGGCAGCAACACGCGGGGCTCTCTCTCATGAGAGCCTCACTGGAAATCTCGCCGCACTCTGCAGCTGCCAGGGAGGCGGGGTGGGCTCCCGCCTGCCTTCCTCCTCTTCACCCGGGCCCCTCCTGGGACCCGGGACTTCATCACCGAGCCTGCGAGGCTCCGACCGGATCTCTGGCGGCGGGGCGGGACTTCCTCTCCTCGCTCCGCCCATGTCCCCGTCAGACGTGCCTGACTTCCTGGTCGCGCTGCAGCGGCCGGGAACAGATTCCTTCGGCGGCCCCGGGGCTGCGGCGGTGATTTTCGTCGGTCGGGGCAATGCGGGGTGGGCACCCGCTTTTAAATCACTCATAAAGCGGGGTGGGCACCCGCTCAGCTTGCCAAATGCAGGGTGGGCTCCCGCTCCAAAAACACGCAATTGCGGGGTGGGCACCCGCTCGGAATGGCATCACGGGGGAATCCTTAGATGGGGATTCCCTCTCACAGGACGAGCAGCTCAGCGCTGCGGAGCCCTCTCGCTCCTTCTCTTGGGGCAAATTTAAGATAAAGCGCTCCCAGGCGCTTAGAAGCAGGCAAAGGTCCTGCCGGCAAAAAGGAAGGATCAGTCCTTGGATGGAGGGGCAATGCAGGGCCCAGGGCTAAAAGGTTTTAAGCAAACAGGGTTCCAGGGTATAGCGGGGCCCAGGGAGGCAGCCCTCCTGGCCAGTCCTCCTGGGCCCCAGCAGCAGCACGCCCTCCCAGAATCAGGATCCAAGTAAGAACATTTTCATGGGGTCACAGCCCCTTCTTTTATACACCATTTTCCTTTGTCTACAAGGTGTAGGGCATGGGGGAACCAGATGCAACTGGTTCAGGAGCACTTTGTTTTGCCCAGCTCCTCTTCCCTTTCACAAGACAGGCTAGGGACATCAGACGCACCACAGGGGGTGGAGCCAGCATTGTACAGGGCAGGCAACATCCTATTCAGGGTCAGGGGATCTCTCCTCCCACCACTCTCAGCTCAGGTGTCCCATTCAGCCTAGCGCTGACTCACCCTGCCCCTCCTGCAGCCACCCACACCTCCCAGCTCCTGTCACTCACAGAGCCAGACATGTAATCCACATCAGGCAGGCAGACACAGAGCACACATAAATGCCAACTTCTAGAAGTGGCATTTCTACACCAGTCACAAGAAATCTGCGCACACCATTGCGCAGCATTTATTCTCACGAATTCAGGCATACTAGACTTGACCATGCTGCACCTCTCGTAACAGGAATTACCACTGACACACTCATCCTCAATGCATTCCTATGGGCGGCAGGTCAATCTCACTAAATGGGCACAGTGCGCGCACGCACTTGGCACTGGACCACAGTGTCCAAGTGCCCAGAGGTCTAAAACTACTAACACCAAGTTCCATATAAGGCAAAAAGTTCAGGGGTGAACCTGCCAAAAAGGGCCAGGTCCAACACAACCCCCTTCCAGCCAAAACGCAGGGTAGACCAATCACCACCGTGAGGGGCTTCCCTGCTTGGGGCGATAGAACACGGACACAGGCCCGCACGGCAGGGACACCCTCCGGTTCTACGCCACCCTGAAACTCTGGAGAAAAGAAAAAAACAAAGGAAAAAAAATTCAGGATCAACTATGCTATCCTACGGGTACTCTTCTAGTTGTTCATGGCCAGTACCAGGACCTAGGCCACCCAGAGGCCACTGGTCCTTGTCAATCCACAGAGTGGGGGCAGTAACCCCTGGCATACAATAGCCATTCTCCACTCTCCCTCTCAGTGTAGTTCCAAACTACCACTGATCCTCCAGCCTAGGGTCCGCACCCTCAGGCTGACCAGAGATTACGGGCAATCTCAATAAAAATAGAAGAAAACTTCTCAACAAAATGTATGCGGGTAACAATCACCGGCAATATCAAATATATAATAAAAAAAATAGGCTTGCCCGTTGTAACAATCACGGGAATATCAATCAATAATAGAATCAAAGAACTCTCAAAAATATATGCGGGTAGTAACAATCACCGGCAATATCAATCAACAATCGAATCAAGAGAACTCTCAAAAAAATATATGCGGGTAGTAACAATCACCGGCAATATCAATAAGCAATAGGCTTGCCCATGGTAACAATCATGGGCAATATCAATCAACAATAGAATCAACAGAACTCTCAAAAATATATGCGGGTAGTAACAATCACCGGCCATATCAATCAACAATAGAATCAAGAGAACTCTCAAAAAATATATGCGGGTAGTAACAATCACCGGCAATATCAATAAGCAATAGGCTTGCCCATGGTAACAATCATGGGCAATATCAATCAACAATAGAATCAACAGAACTCTCAAAAATATATGCGGGTAGTAACAATCACCGGCCATATCAATCAACAATAGAATCAAGAGAACTCTCAAAAAAATATATGCGGGTAGTAACAATCACCGGCAATATCAATAAGCAATAGGCTTGCCCATGGTAACAATCATGGGCAATATCAATCAACAATAGAATCAACAGAACTCTCAAAAATATATGCGGGTAGTAACAATCACCGGCAATATCAATAAGCAATAGGCTTGCCCATTGTAACAATCATGGGCAATATCAATCAGCAATAGGATCAAAAAACTCTCAAAAATGTATGCTATCATAAATGCAAGTCCAGATCCGGAAACACCGGCTACTGGCTCCCCAACCCGGGACGTACCTCTTGGGTCAGACGCCTGGAAAACCAGGACTTCACAAGGGTGACACATCCCTAGCGTGTTGTGTGACAGTCTGCCTGGCGCAGAGCTCACGACCTCCTGTCCCTCTGACAGGGCGTGAAGATGTGCCAGGACAGAAGTGGCGTACACCATGGTCAATCATTGGCGACTCAGCCCTTCTGGCTGGTCCCTGACCCACTGGTTCCCACTGGGGACTCTTTCCCCCTCTCACCCCTCAAAACTGGACCTCTGCACCCTCCCAACTGGAGCGGTACTGCCAGACACTAGAACTGCTGGAGGTCTGATTACAGGCACTCCCAGCTCACCTAAAACGGGAAAAACCACCTTGAAGAACGGTCCAACAGGACAGACTAGACCCCTACCTGGTGCTCCCTCATGGAACCAACCCGTACTGGAAACTGAGGTGCGGGCACTTTGGGACACAGCCCACTCTCACTCCTCCTCCTGTGAGACAGGATGTGAGTCCCTACAACCGCCTCACAATAAGGGTACCCAACTGGGCTACTCTGAACCATCTTAAACCGCGAGGGTTATCGAGACACCTGCACCATTCTTCTAGGGTCACTCCCCAATGCTAGTTCCTTACAATCAAAGAACTCACACACTAACACCATTTACTCAAACGTCCAGTGCATCACAACATTCCTCCACACTCCCCCCATAAGACTGGTGAGACAGCATCTTACTGCCCCTGAAACACAACCTGTACCCCTCTCAACCGGGAACTAGGTACCATACTATGGGAACCGGGAATGGGACTTCCTACACTGGACTACATTTTGCTGCCACCACTGGATCCCACCCATCTGGGGATTCCAGAAAACTTACACTGCAACAAGAACACATATTTCAAAAATGAAATGACACTTAAAAAAAAATCTTAGACCAATAATCCCCAACATGTGACTATCTAAAATGCAGAGTTTTGTAGTGCAGCCAGTTGTCGCTGCGGTACTGCGCAAACGCAAGTCCTATCCCACCGCTGATCCACCAATGTTAGAAATGGGATTTCTGGTTGGCTAAGGCTTGCGCCAAAGCCAAGCAGAAACCACCACTCTAGTCAGGGCGAGGAAGTTACACACCCAAGATAACCCCTGCTCACCCCCTTGGTAGCTTGGCACGAGCAGTCAGGCTTATCCCGGAGGCAATGTGTAAAGCGTTTGCGCAACACACACACAGCACAACACCCAAGGCACACTACAAAAGGAACTCCACACAAGGTTATATATAAAAATAGCCTTTGTATTATCATAACACATTAGAATAGTACGCATATACAATACACTGTGCCAACTGGCACGGGACAATATTTACAGGGGATTATGTACACATGACAGGGCCACGTGGACCACTGTCAGAACCCTCACTTAGTAAAAGGTAATAGGTGTAGAACACATAATAAATGTAGGGTATATCAGGAACGTACCACCAATAATTTACTGGCAACCATTGTACTTAGCACCAGCCTGTAACATAAACCACATTATGCACAGCATCCCATTAGGCGCAAAACCTTATGCGCCAACCTCACCCGCATAAACCATAATAGGCAAAACACCCTCATAATCATAAAACACATTTAGAGGTATCAAGCAGGGTGCGTAAATCATGCTACATACATTATATTTCCTAGCACCCTATAAATCACATTCAGCCCATAAATCCCATTGAGGAAATACTCTCAGGGGAAAATAGCTCACAACCTAAACGCATTAGGTAAGAATACAATCATAAGCATAATATATGATGCAAAACCTCATGATCATGAAACACCTCTAGGGGTATAACACAGGGTGCGTAAACCACAATATAGGAATCACATTTCCTAGCACCCAAAATCCCCTTAGCACATAAATCAGATCAGGACCTGGTGCCCTATAAACTTAACTGTCCCCCTGGCCAACTGGCCATCTCTAAAGGGGCTCAAATGCCCTGTGTCCAAAATGTCAGGGCGCGCTGCAAGGGGCAGCGAAAGTCAAGGGTGCGCACTGCGCAAACCTAAACGTAGCAGCTGCCCACTACTTGCTGGGCAGCTGGGAAAGTCAGGGGCCAAGGAGTGCATCTTACTCCTGTACACATCAACAATAATGCCCCCAAAGGATTACGCCTAAACGGTGCAGCTGGCACTAGGTGCTGCGCAGCTGTGAGTCTCCAAATGAAGCCTGGCACCACTGTGCCGCTTCTGTCCCTCTCAGGGACTCCCTCTCATTGGTGCCCCGTTCGTGGCACTTTGTATAAAGGAGGGGTGCCTGGCACCTCTGTGCCCTCTGGACCCCAGGTAGCACTACAACAGATGCCACCATCTTTGGGGCGGCCCGCTCTCTGGCGGGACTGCCCAGGCGCCGACAATGCGCCTCGATCTGCCCCCTAGACACGGGGCCCTCTGGGGCTCTTTGAGGCCCTAAAAGAACTTGCCCCCAAGCACCGTGGAGCGCACTGGCGCTTTAAATAAATGTGCACATGGTGGAGCCACGCACAGGCTCTCATATCAACACATGCCTGCCCTGTTGGAACCACATAGGTTCTGAAATACTTCGGCCAAACGATGGAGCCGCTTAGGCTCTGAGGATCACTGTGCCCCATGTTGGAGTCCACAGGCCCTTAAAATAGACATGCCACAGACGTTGCAGCGGCCCGCAACTGCGGCGCCGCTGTGAAGATCAGCCCCTCACTGGGGGTACTAAAAATAAAATGCTCACGGGCCCCTCTGGGCCCCTCATCAAAAAATATGCCATTCGTTGGAGCCACGCGGCTCTTAAATAAAACCTGCCCCGCTGGAGCCACGCAGGCTCTGGGAATAATGGGGCCAAACGTTGGAGCCCATGGGGCTCGGAAAATAATCATGGCCAGCGACGTGGGAGCGGCCCGCTCTCCTGGCGGGACCGCTCAGACGATGCCTCGGACGGGCACCAACAGCAAAGAGCCATTACTCACCGGCTCTGTGGGGATCGGCCCGGCTCTCGGGGCCTCTTCTCCCGGTCTCCTCCTACCGGGGCAGCAACACGCGGGGCTCTCTCTCATGAGAGCCTCACTGGAAATCTCGCCGCACTCTGCAGCTGCCAGGGAGGCGGGGTGGGCTCCCGCCTGCCTTCCTCCTCTTCACCCGGGCCCCCTCCTGGGACCCGGGACTTCATCACCGAGCCTGCGAGGCTCCGACCGGATCTCTGGCGGCGGGGCGGGACTTCCTCTCCTCGCTCCGCCCATGTCCCCGGCAGACGTGCCTGACTTCCTGGTCGCGCTGCAGCGGCCGGGAACAGATTCCTTCGGCGGCCCCGGGGCTGCGGCGGTGATTTTCGTCGGTCGGGGCAATGCGGGGTGGGCACCCGCTTTTAAATCACTCATAAAGCGGGGTGGGCACCCGCTCAGCTTGCCAAATGCGGGGTGGGCTCCCGCTCCAAAACACGCAATTGCGGGGTGGGCACCCGCTCGGAATGGCATCACGGGGGAATCCTTAGATGGGGATTCCCTCTCACAGGACGAGCAGCTCAGCGCTGCGGAGCCCTCTCGCTCCTTCTCTTGGGGCAAATTTAAGATAAAGCGCTCCCAGGCGCTTAGAAGCAGGCAAAGGTCCTGCCGGCAAAAAGGAAGGATCAGTCCTTGGATGGAGGGGCAATGCAGGGCCCAGGGCTAAAAGGTTTTAAGCAAACAGGGTTCCAGGGTATAGCGGGGCCCAGGGAGGCAGCCCTCCTGGCCAGTCCTCCTGGGCCCCAGCAGCAGCACGCCCTCCCAGAATCAGGATCCAAGTAAGAACATTTTCATGGGGTCACAGCCCCTTCTTTTATACACCATTTTCCTTTGTCTACAAGGTGTAGGGCATGGGGGAACCAGATGCAACTGGTTCAGGAGCACTTTGTTTTGCCCAGCTCCTCTTCCCTTTCACAAGACAGGCTAGGGACATCAGACGCACCACAGGGGGTGGAGCCAGCATTGTACAGGGCAGGCAACATCCTATTCAGGGTCAGGGGATCTCTCCTCCCACCACTCTCAGTTCAGGTGTCCCATTCAGCCTAGCGCTGACTCACCCTGCCCCTCCTGCAGCCACACACACCTCCCAGCTCCTGTCACTCACAGAGCCAGACATGTAATCCACATCAGGCAGGCAGACACAGAGCACACATAAATGCCAACTTCTAGAAGTGGCATTTCTACACCAGTCACAAGAAATCTGCGCACACCATTGCGCAGCATTTATTCTCACGAATTCAGGCATACTAGACTTGACCATGCTGCACCTCTCGTAACAGGAATTACCACTGACACACTCATCCTCAATGCATTCCTATGGGCGGCAGGTCAATCTCACTAAATGGGCACAGTGCGCGCACGCACTTGGCACTGGACCACAGTGTCCAAGTGCCCAGAGGTCTAAAACTACTAACACCAAGTTCCATATAAGGCAAAAAGTTCAGGGGTGAACCTGCCAAAAAGGGCCAGGTCCAACAGTAACAAACCCTAGTTTAGGGAAAGAGGTTATCACTACCAATTTAAATCTAGAAGTACTTATAATATCAGGTAATTCTGAGTGCGTTTTACAAAATCTGTTCTTTTGTGCACACTGAATTATATTTGGAAGTCAAATGCAATGAATTTCAATAAATGAGAACAAATATCCTACCGTTCTGCATCAAAGTATTTCTCCAGATAAAAATAGTACCTCACTTATGTAGGTGGGCCCATCACCTCTGACAGGAAAAGTCACAAAATGCAATGTGGAAACATCAAGATTTTTTCCTTGAATTTCACACATTATGTGAGTAGCTGCAGGATTTGGACTGGGGATCAGCCGACATCCAGAAAAACCTACCAAGCCCAGACATTTTTGAAAACTAGACACCTTGGTGGGTCGAGGGTGGGTCACTTGAGGGCATCCAACTTCATTTTGTTTTACCCAAAATGGCCAGCAACCATCAAACCTTGTGTAAATCACAAAACATTCTCAGGTTTCTGTGAGTGAAAACTTCTGAAATCTGCAGGGATTAATAAACTTCCAACACCCAGCATTCCCACTAGGGGTGGGTGGAACTCGTAGAATTTGACTCCAAGGAATTCCACAGAGTTGCAGAAAAACTCTGCTAGATTTCACAGAATTCCTCCAATGGTCGGAAATAAGCACATCATACTGCTCGCGTTGTGATTTTGTGCCGGTAGCGCAGTCTGTGTTGAAAAATCAGTGTGTATGGCACCACATGATGTGCCAGAGGGTGCAACCGCCAGCATTAGAAAAATCTTGCCGGGTGTCCTCTTAGCGACTAGAAATCACACTAGGGGATGCCAAATCTCACTCGCCAACTTACCATTCTGGACCTGCAAAAAAACAAATCAGCCACGCGACGATTGGTGGAATTGGGCCGGAACTCTGTGTTATAAGAGTAATGCGGAGTCGACAAAATTCTGCCAATTCCGCGGATGTAACGGAATATTCCGCCCACCCCTAATTCCCCTCTCCTGGAAAAAACTTGTCTCTCTTGAGTGGGTGGGCCTATTGCCAGCAACAGAAATGTTCCAAAAATAAAATCTGGAAGCATCAAAATGTTTCCATTGAACTGCAGTCATTGTGGGGATGAGGGTTGCTGTGATATTTGGGTCTAGAAACCACCCTCCTGCAGCAATTCTTGAGCAGGGTTCACTAGAGAGAGGTATCTCTGAAAAGGGGAGAGTCTTCACTTTCTAACGGTACTGCTAACATTTATATCACTGCTTGGATGGGATGAGCAGTGTCACCAAGTACCTACCACGTTTTCACCCAACCCTTTGTACCTATTTTCAGGACCCATGCCCCTAGAGTTCACATGTTTCTATATAAAAATGTGCTTTATGAACCTAACTTAGGACTCTTTTTATTGTCAGACCCTGCCTGTTGAAGGATGTTTGTGTGAGTGTGTGATGACCTATGTGAGCATAATTCATGACCAAGGTTTGGTCTAAACATTACATTCACAATTGTAATATGCTTTCATCTGTAGGCACACTTTGACATGAGATAAGACATTTTCATTTTTCAAGTGAGTGCTGGGAAGGCATACACATAAATTTACTGTGGTAGGAAGGGTTGCTACACATCCATGCTAGTGATGTATGGAGATGTAGGAGTGAATGGTGATTGTAGTGTTTGTGGTGGTTTCTGTCTACTCCAAGGAAGGGATGTCTATGTCCTTGGCAATGCAACAATGGGCCCACATTGGGTTGAGCCTCAGGATTAGATTATGCATTGGCTTCTGTCCCTGTCCTTTGTAAATGGTGGCTTTTCATTGGCCAATAGGCTTAGTAGTCCCTCCTTATTACCGCCTTGTCTCTTCTTGTAACCTCCCATGAGGACATCCCCCCGTTACATGTGTTGTTAGTCCCTAGGTTTTAATTACAGCCTCAAGGCACTATTTTCTTAAAAGGCTTCAGGCAGGACACACACTTGGTCCTAAACTAGGCAGGCAGTGGTTACTTCACTCACTCACATTTATATGAGACAGTCTATAAATTTCCCTTCATCAGATCCACACAGAGTACAACCTAATCCGGAATTAACGTAATAATTCTTTTGTCACATTTCAAAACTACTAATTGTATATATGGACAAAGCTATTTGAATGTACTCGTAGTACTGTCTTGCATGCAATGCATTATGCGTAGGCTGGATTTACCATATCTTCTGCAGGGTGCAGTACCATATGTGACCAAAAGAGGTCCCATGGCCCTTTTACTTCGGTTGTTACACGTATGCTTTAATTAGAGCCTGGGAGCACTATTTTCTTAATTGGCTTTCTTCTGCCTGCTGTTGCAGACAGGACACATTCGCGCTTTCTCTCTCACAACTCTTTAGTTTTTAATTTAAGCAGCACAGCTGCCTCAGATGGGATAATGGCAGACATGCTTTTCTTTTACCTGTTTTGTTATAGTGGATCATCAGCTGTCCATTGATGTCACCACGGCCTTACGACTTTAAACATATAATTGCTCATATTTCAAGCAGCTGTGTACTGTTTCGCTTAGGTAGATTATAATGCTCACTAGGGAACTCTAGGAGCAGCTTGCGGTACTGCACCTTGACATGCAGTGCTGGTGCCTTGCTCACTAGGGACCTCTAGGAGCAGTTTGCAGTACTGCACCTAGACATGCAGTGCTGGTGCCTTGCTCACTAGGGACCTCTAGGAGCAGCTTGCGGTACTGCACGGAGGCATGCAGTGCTGGTGCCTTGCTCACTAGGGACCTCTAGGAGAAGTTTGCGGTACTGCACCGAGACATGCATTGCTGGTGCCTTGCTCAGTAGGGAGCTCTAGGAGCAGCTTGAGGTACTGCACCTAGACATGCAGTGCTGGTGCCTTGCTCACTAGGGACCTCTAGGAGCAGCTTGCGGTACTGCACTGAGACATACAATGCTGGTTCCTGGCTCACTATGCAAGCATTTGCAATGCATTAGGTCTCGAATTTCTGAAAGTATGAGCTATTGGCATTGCATTATTATTTGCAATGCCAGTACCTCAAACTATCCATAATGCGAGACCTATTGCATTGCAAATGCTTGTTTTGTTTGCAGTTTTATATAGCGCAAACTAGACTTGAAGGTTTCCAAGCTCTTAACATTAGCCCCAGTTACACTACAGAAGGTGTTGAGTAATGGTGCCCTGTCTGAGGCCAATCTCATGAGCAGGGGAGCCTTGCCTTGCCAAATTCTCTGCTCTTGGAGTGTGGGGAATGGGAGGTTGAATGACAGTAATGCATCCCTGTATTTTATATAACTTTTTTCAGAAGCGAAGCCTTGCAGATTCATGAAACAGCTGTCTCAATGGATCTCATATATTGTTTTTTAACTTCGGAAGGATAACAGGCTGATGCAGTCAAAGGTGATGACGAAGCTATCGTACTATACATGGAGCTCTGCGGAAGGGGCTTGAACCTGCTATGCTGCGTGGTCAGCTATAATGAGATGCAGCCTACTGCCTGCTGCTTCTCTTTTGAACGGGGAAGAGGGAGCATCTGAAGTGACCCACAGAGTAGGCAGGGGTGCAGGCAGTGCACAAGATCACAGCACTCTCCTGCTTACTAATGTAAGACCTCAGAAGCGAACTCTCCCTCTGCCTGTCTCACATCTGGATAACAGCATCAGAGGTTCCACAGGGGTGATCGTGAAATGTGTGGCCTCTCAAGCAGCGACGGGCGGGAGGTGATGCTGTGTGTGTGCGCAGCTAATTGAATAATAATATTTCACTCACCCTCCTAATATGGATCATCGAGCCATTCAAATAAAGTAAGCTAAACATTCCAACTAGATGCATCACCCATCATACATATAACCTTATCTAGCAATGGTAGTCTCTTGAAAACAAACTACACAGTCTGGCATGGACAATCTACCACGCAGTTCAACGAAAAACAGTCAAGTCATTTGGCACATCCATCCATCCAAGCATCACATTACAAGGACTCTTATCTGGATCGACCTAATTTCACTTTCATCTTAAACATCAGGAGCCATTATGAAATAAGTGTTATGCTAACAAATCTGGTGTTCGACACACACAGCATAACAGCAACACACATCTGGAATGCCTTATGCAAAATTTCCTTAGTCAGGGCTGGTATACAGCTGCGGTCCATGCAGGTAGCAGCGGTGGGGCCATGTGGGGGGTGGATTTTGAAGGACGATGCCGAGGGAAAATGTATTATTTATTTATTTTTCCCTCGGCATCATCCCTCGAAATCCACCCCATGCGACCCCACCGTTGTTACCTGCATGGGCCACTGCTGCTCGTATATTTTAAAGCCACTGTATGCAGCAGCCTTTCGATGCCACCAACAATAAACTGAAGAGGGTGTCAGGTTACAACAAAGATCTCGAAATTATTTGTTTCCATGGCAAAAGGGGGTGCCCATGTAGCAAACTATAATTTAGCCTGGGACACTGAAATCTAGCTCTGGAGCTGACTTTGGTGTACTGTGGAACTTGCTCCATACATGTAGAGATTCCAGAACATAATGCCACTCCTTCAAAGTGACCACGTGGTAGTGCTGACTGGAACACTGTTGAAGGTGCACTACTATTGCACGGGCAGTTGGGGTAGTAACAACTCAAGAAGGGCAACACGCCCTCCCTACCCCAACTACAATGTTTCTGCATACCCAGGTCCCCCCCCCCCTTTCTGGCAATTTCCTATGTACCATCAAGGACAGCCCCAATTCTTCCCTACTAGTAACCCCCCTTTTTTAGACAGAGGTTGGGGCAGAGGAAGAGGGCGAATAAGAGGCACGCAGAAACAGGTGCAGTGGCAAGAACAACAACCACACAAAATAGAGACGAGGAGCAGGACCAGAGGAAAGAGGAATTAGTGGTGAACCTTTCACATAGGTCACTCACTGAGATGGAGAAGGCAGTACTTGAAAAAGGCCTAGGTTATGTCCCGACACCAAGGGTTGACAAATTCCGGGATAACTGTGAGATACAGAATTTTTTCAGGAAAATCCGCCTGAAAGCCTTTTTTCATGACAAACCCCAGACTACCCAAGAGGATACAGGGTTACGGAACCCATCTACGTTCACACCCAATAGCAGCATGGTCCCGGTGGAAATACTTGCTTTTGAGCAAGCCGTACTTAAAGACCTGTCACAACCCCCTGGGAGGGCTACCTTTCACAACCTCTCAACAGCTGAACTGGCTGCCGCCAGATCTCTTGCTGATGACCTAAGCATTACAATAAAACAGGCTGACCAGGGAGGAGCTACTGTGATTCAGTCTACTACTGATTACGACCTAGAATGCCAACGCCAACTTCACAACGCGAGGTATTACACACCTATCGTGGAAAACCCTACCTCGCGATTGGCCATCAAGTTTTCCACCATAGCGTTCGAAGCAGAAACCAATGGCTGGATTAGTAGAAAGGAGGCAGACTTCCTTGTTACAAAGGAACCTAAGACACCCTATTTTTACACTCTGCCTAAAATTCATAAGGGTATAACACCAGTCCCAGGACGCCCCATAGTCTCTGGCATAGGCTCAGTGCTCGAGCCTTTATCTAAATTTTGCAACCACTTTCTCCAGCCACTAGTGAGACAAACTCCGTCTTTTGTGCGTGACACCACAGACATCCTGCGCATAATAGAAGAGGTACAAGGCACAGACGAGATCAACCTCCTCATCACTTTGGATGTTGAGGCATTGTACACTAACATCCCTCAACGCGCCACCCTAGCTGTCATTGAAACAGCCCTCGAGAAGGTTGAATGGACTTCATCCACGCCTGTCTCATTCATCATGGAGTGCGCCACTCTGGCATTGACAGAGAACTTTTTTGAGTTCAAGAAACAACTCTTTCACCAATCCCAAGGTACTTCCATGGGTAGTACCTTTGCCCTGAGCGTAGCCTGCCTCTATATGGCTGCCTTTGAGGAGGAGGTCATCCTACACCCTAACAACCCTTATACCAGTAATCTGAGGTTGTGGAAACGATTAATCAACGACATCCTTATCTTTTGGAAGGGAGACCTGTCCACTTGTGAGGAATTCTGCTGGTGGATTAATACGCAAAATGAGTACTTGAGCTTCACTCATACCATATCAGACACCTCTATACCGTTCCTGGATCTGAGCATCAGACTCAGAGAAGGACAACTGAGTACTTCCCTTTACAAAAAACCCACCGACAGGAATAGTCTGTTACTATACAGCAGCCACCACCCGAGAGCTCTTAAAGATAATTTGCCATTCGGGCAGTTCCTGCGCATCAGAAGAAATTGTAGCTCAGTAGCTGATTATAAGATAGAGGCTCAAACCTTGGCAATCAATCTAAGGCAGAGGGATTACCCACAGCACCAGGTCATGAACTCTATGAAGAGGGCGAGGAACAACCCCCATGAGGCCTTACTGGAAGTGACCCCCAGAGAACCATCTGATACCCTCACATGCGTGACTTCTTTCACTCCAGATTCCAATCGCATCAAAGGCATCATTAACAAACACTGGGGGATCCTGGGCACTGGGAGTTTACAAATACCAAGACCTAGGCTCGCTTACAAATGGACTCAGAATTTAAAAGACATTCTTGTACACCCAAGACCCAAAATCCAGAGAACCAATGAGCAGGAACCTGTTTGGAATCTCCCTCCAGTCAAGGGTTCCTATCCTTGTGGCTCATGTGCGGTGTGCCGTCAAACTGCACCCACGAAGGAGATAAACCTTTCAGACACCTTCATATGGAAACTGACTAAGCACACGAACTGCAATACCACCCACTGCATCTACATGGTCACTTGTCCTTGTAACATGAAATATATAGGCATGACAACGAGAATGGTGAAAACGCGCATAACAGAACACAAGAGCAATATCCGTTGTCAACGGGTATCCACCAAGATGTATACACATTTCAAAGAGTTCAATCACTCTCCAGACACACTCTGCTGGCAGGTACTAGAAGCCCACCCACAGATAACCCAGGCAGCTTTGTTTAGGATAGAACAAAGATGGGTTCATAGACTGTCCACTGACCGATTAGGATTGAATGATGATATACCCTGGGGGTCTCTGTCAAACACCTAAAACCAGCTCACTCTGTTTTGACCTTCCCCCATGAGATAAGTTGGGATATATTTCCCTTTCATTAGGCAGTTAGGCTACTGTACCGCCATGTAACTGCCCCTTTGCGGTTAAGCCCGAAGAGGTTGCAACTGTTTTGTGCCCATTACCCTAGGTCCCTCTACATCTCACTCTGGGTATCTGTAGTTACACCTTGCCCCAAGTAAATTTCACACAATGGCCTCTGCGTTGCCTACATGGGAATTAGCACTACGCCCCAGGTCTCCAGTCGACTCGTCTGGACCCAGCATGCTTAAGTGTTCTGTACAAGGTTCAGTGCATGTGCCACTACACTCTCCCTGACTGTACACATCACGGCGTACATGGGTGCTTACATGCACGAGTAATTATCACGCATCTTTTAACCAACACAATAAGAAAGTGCATCATTGTGTGCACCCACCTTAATGGGATCATTCATCTGTATGTCCGATGTGACGGTCCCATAAGCTAGGGTTACCTGCTACTAGATGCCCGCATTTCAGGTCTATACACTACAAGATGGCCGCCATGCCTGTATTTCGAACCACTTCCGGGTACACTCCGTCAGTAACAAGCTACAGCTGACGCTAATTGATTGCCAGCCCCTTTCCCTACCAGGAGCCGGTGTGTATATCTGCGCCTCTGTGAGGCTGCAGTGTACCACCCGGTTCAGGCGGCGAGGGGTAGGTCTCTCATCCTGCATCTGAGGATTTCTGGTGAATATTCCTGAAGCTACGAGCAGCCTCGACCCAACCTACAGCAACGCTGGAGGTGAGCACACGGGGCATGAGGCCACTGATTACTGTGGCGGACGCACGCGTTGTAGTGTAGTTCCTATTTCCCTAATAGGCTCTGCGCATTGGAATAATATACCCTATAGGTTTGACATAGGACTGAGGTCAGTATGTCCCTATCGAGTATATTAAACTTAATTACTTTGTGCCAGCTAGCTCATAGGCCACTAGAAACTCCTTATAAACAAGAAGGGAGTAGTTTCTGGCAACCGCATAAACATGACAACTTTGTTTCCCTTTATAATCGGAACACTCTCAGAATCGTGGAAACAATAGAAAACAGTTTCACTCAGCTAATCGTGCATGCTTAGTTTCTTCAGAGTTACACAGAAAGAAAAGACGGGCGTTTCAATAAAAAGGAATTTATTGAACAGTCTTGTTTCTCGTGTAAGAGATATGAGCTGTTATGATCACAAGACAATATGCAAGATATATGATGTACAGCGTAAGCAGTAGAAAGAAATAATACTGTGCTAGCATTATCTTTTAGCTATCACACATATATTCATATACATAAATAACATAAGCTAAAAATGCGAGTACTCATACGATGCGTCTCTAAGCTAGTTCTACCCTGGTGTACCTAACCTAGGTGTAGGACAAGGTAAGAAGTAGGTGAAGTATTCTATAGTATGATATACTAAGAGTCTGATATGCCAAGAGTCCCTCTAGGTTCTAGTCTGCTCCATACCTTGAGAATGAGAGAGGTGGGAATCTCTTTCCGGATCCTCGAACTCTAACACCCCGCGAAGGGAGTCAGAACACTGGAAGCTGGATTCTCTGCGAGCAGGGATGACAGCGTTTCTTCTCAGTGCGTCAGGCCGGGACACGGGCTCCTCTAAAGTCGAGGTCTCCTCCTAACTTGCTTGGGCAAGGGAAGGTATATTTATACCTGGTAGGTGCCTTGGAATGTTAGCATTGACGTGAAGTCGGACAGAGGAAGACGTCAGGAATGAACCCTTAAGGTATAGTGGTTCATGCATAATAGATGAGTTCTTGGAGAAATCAATAATCCTGTGCTAGGGGAACTCCCAAGAGCTTAAGGGTCTGGTTTCTAAGAACTCGTTGTGACGTTGGGGTGGACGGATGTCGGTGACCATGCCTGTATTTGGAGTGCATGGCTAATGCCTAACTAAGGACTGGGATTTTATGCCTATATAAGGGCAATGCGAATTGTGCCTATATAAGGACATGTTTCAGGAAAGCCTATATACGGACACCTAAAGCGGAATACAACACCCACTCCACTTTCGAATGAACGATAATACTAAATGCTAAACATTAAATGCTAAACATTAAACTGAGTACCACATGTTGCTAAAAACATTTCTAAAAGCATATTAAAAGAAGTCTTTAAAAGAAACTGTTGCTAAAACATGTAATGCAATAGGTACTGTACATTTTAAAGCATTTTTTTCATTCTGAGCATATATCATAAATAAAATGCAACATGAATGAATAAACAGAAATATACGAAATGGTTGATAAGTTTTCAAAAATCAAAACCATTTCATATTATGGTACTAAAATGAAATTACAGTAAAATAAGGTGACAGTGTGTCCCTGGAAGTATTCAAAGAAGTCCGTTTTATAAGAATAGTTCTACTGTAAGCAGATTGAGTTGCCATGTATTTTCAAAAAATAGAGAAAAAGAAAAAAAGTTCAATCTTAGGAAGAGTTCCAAGTTTTGTTCTGTTCTGAAAATATGGAGGTCAAATTTCACTGCGTCCCTGGTACACTGAGAGCCGAATCAAAGTCAGTGTATGGTGTAAACATGAAGTCATCTATTTCCGTAGACAAAAGATCGTCTACCGATGTCGGTGACAGTTGGAATACCTCATTTAGAAGGTTAACTGCACAGAGATGTGAAGCATCGCCTTCAGCATAGGATGCCGCAGCAATGTTCGCATCCGTTGTTACCTGTGTGCCTGTTGATCCATCTCGTACCTCAGCAGCAGCCGGAAGCGTCTGTGAGATCTCAATGAATGCCGTCATCAGGATTGGTAGCCTTTGGGGACAACACAGAGCATGGGCCGTTATCGGGTCCAGCAGAGTATCGATATCCGTTGGCATGACTGATGGAAGTGTTAGACAGGAGTCTAGCACGCATTCTTCACCGCAAAGCAGGCAGCGTAGAACAGGTAAGATGCAATCTTGCCAGATTGGTCTAAATGACAGAAACCATGTTGTATTAAGTTCCCGTAGACGAGGTATGCCCAAAAGTTGCACTATGCGCTCATGGCACTTCCGTTCTAGGAGAGCTTTCTCCACATCGCTCGGAGTGATGCCGGTGAATAGGCTTGCCATAGCGTAGTAGTAGGAATAGAAACAGGATTCCTGCAACAAGTGCTAGAATTAATGGCACACCACCAAACACCGAATGTGCGAAGTTTGGGATGATTCCGAGGACTGCCTGGAAGGGTGCTAACAGTCCTGAACAGATGGTCTTAAATACATGTACAATTCCGCTCGTATCAGACATGTTTAAGATACGTCCCATCATTTCTGCGAAATGTATAGGGCAGTTTGTACGAATTAAAGCATGTATCTCAGGCGAAGTCCTTGCAATTTGTAGATCATAGGTTTCTTTGGCCAAGGTCAAAGGCACGGTCTGTTGCAAAAGCATGGCTTTCATTCTGCTTAAAGTATCAAAACGTATAAAAGATACATTCAATGAAGGCCATAGAGGCGACTCCCTGACTGTCTCTGTTTGGGGGAACAATACTTGCATACAGCAAGTAACCCTGGAGTCGACCGTTACCAGATATGGTATTCCTGGCAACATGCCACAGCAACTCTGATCATTCAACATGAGGTAACTCCCATTAGAAAGTTGGTCAAACGTCGGATTAATCACAGCAGCTGGTGTACCTTGCAGGTGACAGGATAAATTTGCCACAGAACCATTGCAAGCCCTGTGTAAAGAAATGTCCTGACATATGAGAGAACCGCTTAATGCCCTTTCACAGTTTGTACCGCTTAGAAACACTTCACGATCCCCACTCCAACATCTGTATTCGTAAGGTAAATCCCAGGATGTCTTAATGTATTCCTTACCCAACCTTTCATATTTGCCTGCTTGCATTTGTTTGAGGCAATACTGAAAATGAAAAGTAGTGACAGGCAGAGTTATTTTGCCATGAATAAGCCATTCTGTAGCTGGTTTTTCTGCCACTGTGAATGGTAATTTTTCCAGTTTTTCAATGCTCAGCACTGTATACTTTGCTCCCCTTTGTGTCAGTTCGATCTGTTTATCTGTTGGATTGTATTCTGAAAACAGAGACGACGTGTTGATAAAACGCCAAGGCACATAGCCCGCACGCAAAGATTGCAGCGTCCAGCCTAATAACATAATAGAAGGTAACTGAGATTGGCCTTGTTGTAACATGGCTAAATCTTGTTCCAGTATGTCAATAGCAGAGGATACAATGTTGTCCAATGAATTTATTCTGGATGACAAAGTTGTTAACCCATTGTCGACCACAGTGAGAGATTTCTCTAAGTTAATATGATCAAGTTCACAAATTCTTTCAGCGGCCTCTGCCTGTAAAACCTTCCATATCTCATTATAAGCAGCATAAATGCCGGCATATATTAAATGTTTTTGACGCGGTTTTGTTGGTCCTAGCAAGAATTCCCTAAGGTCTGCGTCTTCTTTAAGTAAAGATAAGTGTTGTTTCACATCCTTAAGTGTAGACTTTTGTAACCAGTCAAGGCACAATTTCCCTACACTGTATGTTGTTACTACCCCCGGATGTTGTCTTTGAACATATCGTGGGTCTGGCCTATGGATAGTAAAGCCCTGTGTTTTATTCAGGAATCTTTCTTGACAGATGTTTGTGTCTGTGGGCCAGAGCAACCATTTTTTCCAATCAGGATCAGTTCTGTTGTTTTGTCGTATTGTGTCTACTGTGACCGCTCCCTGTGTAGTGCTATTACTTGCAGGTGTTGGTACAGAAGGTGTGTTCATGTCTTTGATCTTGGCTAAACCAAGGCAAGACGTTTGTTGCACAATGTCATTCAAAAACATTATTTGATGTGGGATGATACATGCTCTAAATAAAGCTTCTATCCCCTGCACTTGCCAATCTTTAGAACCCCAGACAGATTTTGTGTCTATTGTGTCTTTCCAAAAGTCAAATCCTTGTCTAGACAGTTGGGTAATAAAGGATGCAGAATAAATCTGTTTTGTATTAGTCAACATAATTTTCTGACCTGTTTTGTTTACATTCTTATAGAAAAATGTTTCTGGATCAGATGTATTGTACCCTGAAAAGTATGGAAACTTATTCACAAACGTTTTTGAACTACCCTTTGGAGGTGTAGGACAATGTTCCCATTGGTTAAATTTAAAAACATTTCTAGGTGTTGCAGATTTTCAAGATATGATGACCATAGTGGTTGTAACAATAAAGCTGTTCATAGTCTGATGAACCCTCTAAGTATTCATTGTTAGAGAACGCAGCAGACCTTTCTAGGTCAGACATCATATCATTCACAGTCTCAAAGTCCCAATCATCAGAATAGGTACTGGAGGTAATAAAGTCACTTAATGAAATTTTAAATAAATGTGGAATCTTCAAAAGTTCCGTAGGGCCGAATATGTCGAAATTGGTTTTGTCCCAAACTATACCATCCTGTATAGGAACGGCTGTGATGTTCACTGCTGTCAAATCTCTTGTTTCACGATGGGAAGATTTGTGTGGTTTTAAAAGTAAGTTCACATTTTTACTTTCAGTGTCCAAACGAATGTATCTGCCATTTATAAGCATGCTAAGAGTCATAACCAAAGCTAGCCAAAGCAGAAAGAAAAATATTCCAGAAATAATCCATAGTTCAATCCATGGTGAAACCAGATAAGTCATTCTCAGGAAATAAAAAAGGTCTTGTACTTGCTGTTTGAAAGTTTTTGATGCTGGCGTCGTTTCAGGTTCACTCGGATCTTCAGAAAACATATCAAAGTTAATGAAATAGCCAGAAGCAGTTCAGTCAATTGTTGAAATTGCATCAGGATTTGTAGAAATCGCTGGAACCAGTTGATCACTTGTTACGTTGGTGTAGACAGGTGTATTTGGACGAACTGTTACTTGAGTTTCAAGAGGGATGAGTTCCATAGCATTGTTGCTTAGTCCTTCATCTGTCACTGCTGAATTCTCGATTGTTATGAGTCTTTCAGTCTGAACCTCTTGGATAGTAGCGAGGGAGTGCGTCTGCTACTAGGTCGGAGTCCACGAGGCCTACTATTTAGTATTGGCCACATACTGTGGTTTGATGAGGTCGATTGACACAAATCTTTTCTCCTTTTTTCCAGCAAGGGGCGGCAGAAGTACTGTTCGTGTTCCGTGGACGGCTAGGACAGGTACTGGTTGTCTGTAAGAAGGTCCAAATTCCTTCTTGTCCGTAATCTTCTCTCTGACTAGATCCCCAACTTTTGGGATCCAGACAGGCCTTGCTGGGACTGCCGGTGTTTCCCCAGTGGTGGTTGACTTCAGGAACACGTTGCTTTGTTTCGATCTTAGTTCATTTAGATCCTGTAAAACAGCCAAACGATCTTTGATATCAAAGGGTTTATTTTCCACCACTGTGCCTTTACATTCGAGATCAGGAACCCACATTCTTGTCCCAAATAGGACCTCATATGGAGTGACCCTCCCTAGAGAACTTCTTGGCAAATTATTTAATGAGCGTTGGACCCCATAAAGATGTTTGACCCACCCATCACCCGAACCTAATACTCTAGCTGTTATAGACTGCTTTATGTCCCGGTTTTTCCTTTCCACAACAGAATTTCCCTCAGGATGAAACGGAGAGGAGTACCGCAATGCAACGCCCAAACTGGCCATGGCTTCTTTGTAAGCCCGAGAGCTAAACGCAGGGCCCTGGTCAGAATGCAGTGTGCCAATTGCGTATGTGTCGATAAAGACTCGCAAATCTTTTATAACAGTTCGAGCGTCAGCCGAGCGCTGAGGCCATATCCATAGGAACCTTGACTTAGTATTTGTGGGATTGCATTTGTCCATAAGGACGCCTGCGCATAGATAGTCTAATGCTGTCTAACAATGGTGTCTGTACTGGGCAGGCTACTTCGTAGTCTGGTGCCTGATGGCGTTCTGCATCACGCTGTATGTTACAGTCTATGCAGTCATCGATGAAGATGTGAATCTGTGTATTCATTCCAGGCCACCAGTACATCTCTTTTAATGTTAATATTGTTTTAGAGATCCCTTGATGTGACAGACCCTCCCCCAGATGTGCTTCATAAATCAAAGTTGCTCTACGTTCCATGTTTGGAATTACCCTATCCCCCACTCCAGGGATTCGAGCAAAAGGAACGTTGTTCGCATCAATTACATAAGAGTACTTGAGTGGAATCTTTTTTGTAACGCTGCACCACTGCCTTTGCTTGAAGCATTGACAGCCAACAATATCTCACTGTCTATTCTCGTTTTTGAACAAGTTATCGCAGCTACGGAAGCGGTCTGAACAGCCCCCTTTGCGGCTTCATCAGCCAATGAATTCCCTGCAACGTGAACGCCATCACATTGATGACTCAGCGTGTGTATCACGTGAGCTTTTGTTAGTTCGTTTTTCAACTGAACCACTTGTTCCCAAAGCGTTTTATGCTTTATTGTGCCACCTTTTGCATCTTTGAACCCGTTTTCAAGCCAATTTTGTATATATTCATTATACGACTGAACACAGTAAAAAGAATCGCACACTATGAGTGTGGGGAATTCGCGATCTGTATTTTCAAGTGCCAGTTTGAATGCTTGTAGTTCAGCTCGCTGAGCTGTACAATCTCCTAGAGATTGAGTTTTAGTGACCATTGGTCTGAAGTTACCATCTTGCATGCAACCTTTAATGATTGCGCATGCTGCACTGTAAACTTACTCCCTGTAGCGGGTTGTGCTGATCCGTCAGTGTAAATTATGAATTCGTACTGATCGAGAGGCAGAATTTCAGTGGGCAGAGGACATTCATGTTCATATTGCAGGAACGCTTGTGTTTTTAAATCAGGATCAAAAACATATTCAACATCTGTTGCAGCAAGAGAATTAACCCATTGTATCCATCTAGAATGTAAAGCTTTTGCATTTGGGATGCTTGCTTTTGTGACCGCCTGTAAGGCCGGTACTGGGGTTACGACCATAATGCGTTTCCCTTGGGCTAGAGCCCTTTCTTTTGCTACAGCGGTTTGAACCGCTGTCAGTATTTTTTCAGTTGAAGTGAAGCGCATCTCTGCTTGTGTATACAAATGTGATTTGTATGCTATTGGTACTTTTTCACCCTCATTAAATGTCAAATAGGTGAATCCGCATTGACACGAAATTATTTGGATCACTAGATTGCGTGTATTTACGCGTGTTTGTAAGTGATTTGTTGCTAACATGTTAGCTTGGAGTGAACGCAGGATTTCTGTGTGTTCCTGTGTCCAATGTTTGATTGAAAAATCAGGTTTGATTAATTCGTAGAGAGGTTTAACCCTTTCTGCGTAATTTAGAATGTAAGTTCTTCCAAAATTTAGGAAACCCAAGATGGATTGTAAATTTTTCATCGTTTTTGGAGGATGGAGCAGCGCACACTTTTCTAAAAAGTTAGCTGCCAGGCTTTTGCCTTCACTTGAAAGCTCATATCCTAGGAAAAGGACATTGAGATGGGCAATTCTGGATTTTTAAAGTTGAATTTATAGCCCTCTGAGGCGAAGCCCAATATAATGGTACTCACCCTGTTCAAGTGCCTATCTAGGTCATCGTCTTTCAGATAGATATCATCGACATATGACAATGCCTCATTATCATAAATTTGTAGTAACTCTGTTACCCTTGCTGAGAATAACCCTGGGCTGTTCTTGAACCCTTGTGGGAGTCTACAAAATTGACGCTGGGTCCCCATTATTGAGAAAGCTGTAGTACCTGCTTTCAGGTGCTATGTTTTGACAAAAGAAACCATTTGAAATATCCAATGTGGTTTTATATTTTTTACGCACAATGTTATTCATTAATGCTGTACTATGTGCATTTTGCACTGCAAATGTTTTAGAACAAGTGTTCAAGTGTCTGTAATCCAAAACTAGACGATATGTATTGTCTGGTTTGGATACAGGAAACAAAGGATTGTTCATTGAGGAGGTGCATGTTTCAATCACCCCTTGGTATTCAAGTTGATCTAAGATCTCCCTGACCTGTTTTTTAGCTTCTTGCTTTATTGGGTACTGCCTTTGTGCAGTAGGTTCATTTTTTAGTTGTATTTTATGGTGAGGTGAGTCCTCATCCCAACCGACATGAATTTTGTATAATGCTGGGGCCTGGGCTACTGCCCATTTCCTGGCATAAGTATATTTTAGGTGAATTGGAATATGGTTGGAGAAGGCTGGCATAATGATGTCCTCGCCATGTGGGCACTCCCTGACAAATTGTGGTGGCCAGTCTTTTTCTGCTAGAAGTATATCATAACCCCTTGAAAGTTTTTCCCAAAAGAGTGTTTTCACCTTTCTTGGTATGTCTCCCTCCATTCGGAGTGTTATTTCATATAACTTTTGTGGAGTACTAACCCTGGTGTCTACAGTCTCTACTGTGATATACTCATTCAAGTCCACTTTCTCCAGAAGTTCCTTCAGGTTCCAGCGAGCTATTGTGACTTCTGCTGCACCGTCCAGCATTGTCTGAGCCCATTCTCCGTTCTTGAGCTGTGTTCTCAGTATTCTCGGCATGTCTGATCTTCAGACCTGCTACCTTCTTTTTTGTGAATTGAGGTTTTGATTTATTTTTCTGAACGTGTTTGTCGTCTTTGGATTTCACGCGTTCTTCTCTATGTTCTGACCGTCTTCTTCTTTCTGATGTCTGTGACGATATCTGAAAGATACGAGAGGAATGTGTATCAGTATCTTGATACCTGTCAGGTTTTCTTAAATTATCCCTATTCCTGAGGTTATACCTCCTTTCAGAGGGCACCTTTTGAGGAGACCTACCTCGGGATTGAGAACGTTTCTCGTTTGAATTTTGTTTATTAGTTTCCCACTTCTTTTTAGAAGATGTAGGAGTTTGTTTAATAGAGTCCTTCTCAGGACTTTCAGATAGTTTTGGCTTCAATGGTTTTCCACCCAAACTATCTCTGCCTAATTCTGCATAAGATTGTTCGATTATTCTGGGTAGTTCAGTTTGATGTTCTGGTACATTAAATTCCCTTAATCGTTGGCGGATCGCCACTGATGCTGCCTCCCCTTTAATATTAGATAATATTATTGTTGAGACCTGGTCGAAGTTTTTCAGTAATTTCATACCTAAATTCAGAGCAGGCTCTGCCCCGTATTCGTTTTGAATTTGTTTCAGGACATCTGGTATTACTGCAATTGACGGAACACCATGTGTTTTAGTATAGATGGCAGCAAAGACTGCGCCCCAAGTGGTGCAATCTTCCAGTTGTGGTGTGATCCCCATTGGTAAACAGATTGTTAGAATTCTGTGTTTCTCATAAGGGCTAGTATTAGGAAACACTGCTTCGATTTGAGTAATTTTTTGAGCTATCCAGAATGGAATTTGCTCACGTTTTGTGGGCATTTTACCCATGACTGCGTGTAAAGTCTGTGGAGTAATTTTTAGTGTATTCCCCTGTTGAGGGGTTTGATTTGGAATGGTCAATGGTGGTTGGACTGTGAAAGTCTGCATGACATATTGGACTAATTGTCTGTAAATTTTTATTAACTCTGTTAGTTGAGTAAGTAATTCCTCGTCTGACATTATATCGAGGTCAGGGTGAGGAGTGTAGCCGGCTAGAATCAGCCATGTTGCTCCTGGTCTACCTAGTAGACCGAGCCTGGTAATGTTTCTGTGATGTTTTAGGGCGCCTTTAAACCAGAGATGATGCTCCTGGTATGTGAGTGGAATTTCAATATCCTCGAAACGAATATATTCCACTGGTGGTTCATCTTCTTTGTAGAAGTGAAACACTCTTGTTACTGGATTTGATTCTGGGAATACTATCCATGAATAGAATACCTCTGTCTGAAAGGATTTGTGTGCCTCTATCACGAAAACTGCTCTACCTCCTCTTGGTGGTAGGCCGTGTTTTATAAGTTTTAGAGTGATGGCTCTTCTTAAGTTTGGAGCGATGTCTATAACACCCTCCTCGGTTTCATTTAAACCTGTAAAGTTAAAAGCTGTTACGACTGGTTGAGCCGCAGCTACACCGTTCTTGGTGCCATTGTCCCCGTGTTCGGACATTTGTTTTTTGAAAAATGTAGTACAAGTTTCAAGGAAACAAAAGAAAAGGTGCACAATATTTTGGAACACTGTATCCTTCAACGTTGAACAAAGCAAACAGCTAATATATAGGGTTTTTTGTCCTATTTAGCTTTGGCGGATATTTAACCCTACCCACTCCAGACGTCTTATGGAGTATGTGAGTAGGGGTCTCTGAGAAAAGCACGACTGAGTTACTCAGTATCTAGCGTTAATTTACTGCCTTACCAAACGGTTGGGCGCCATGTAGGTTAGTTCCTATTTCCCTAATAGGCTCTGCGCATTGGAATAATATACCCTATAGGTTTGACATAGGACTAAGGTCAGTATGTCCCTCTCGAGTATATTAAACTTAATTACTTTGTGCCAGCTAGCTCAGAGGCCACTAGAAACTCCTTGTAAACAAGAAGGGAGTAGTTTCTGGCAACCGCATAAACATGACAACTTTGTTTCCCTTTAGAATCGGAACACTCTCAGAATTGTGGAAACAATAGATAACAGTTTCACTCAGCTAATCGTGCATGCTTAGTTTCTTCAGAGTTACACAGAAAGAAAAGACGGGCGTTTCAATAAAAAGGATTTATTGAACAGTCTTGTTTCTTGTGTAAGAGATATGAACTGTTATGATCACAAGACAATATGCAAGATATATAATGTACAGCGTAAGCAGTAGAAAGAAATAATACTGCGCTATCTTTTAGCTATCACACATATATTCATATACATAAATAACATAAGCTAAAAATGCGAGTACTCATATGATGCGTCTCTAAGCTAGTTCTACCCCGGTGTACCTAACCTAACCTAGGTGTAGGACTAGGTAAGAAATAGGTGAAGTATTCTATAGTATGATATACTAAGGGGTCGATTCCGATCTCGGCCTGAAGCGCACCGAATACGATTTGTTCGGAAAAAATATGAGCCGAACGCGTTTTTCCCGAACGACTTGAACAGTCGTCCGAGCGAGCAAGTACGATGCGCATTACTGCTAAAATTCCGAGCGAGCCGTACGTACCCAATCCAGCTCCAGTTCCCCGACCGAGCTGGATCCAGAAACGCCGAATCGAGTCGCACGGAAGTAAATACACAGCACCTTCTGGCCGGACAAGTACGATGCGCACTCCGTACGCGCCGAACTGGTCGCTACGTCCGGCACGTCAGAGCATCCGGGAGAGCTGCACATAAGCTAAGATTCGCGCCACAAGACGATCCACGGCTACGAGACGAATAAGCCAGCTACGAGTACGAGTCGAAGCCACGAGAAACCTGAACGAGACGACCCAACCATGAATCCCATCGCGCAGGTCCTACCAATACTGTACATCTATTACCGGAACCGGTACGGATGCGTACGGCGCAGACGGTAAGTCAAACACACACTACACAAACAAACGACACGTACCCGACATATGTCACACACACATAGGGATGCAGAAATGACGTACACTAGCAACAGCAGAACCATAGGGGCGGGATGGCTATCACCAATGCCATACACACCCATAGGGGCCTGATGGCTACCACTACCACCACCCCTACTCATGGGGGGATGGATGCCTAGCACTACTACCATCCCCACTCATAGGGGGATGGATGCCTACCACTACCACCACCCCTACTCACGGGGGCCTGGATGCCTATCACTACCACCAACCCAACTCAGGGGGGCTGGATGCCTACCACAACCACCACCCCTACTCATGGGGGCCTGGATGCCTACCACCACCACCACCCCAACTCATGGGGGGCTGGATGCCTGTCACTACTACCATCCCCACTCATAGGGGAATTGATGCCTACCACTACCACCACCCCTACTCATGGGGGCCTGGATGCCTACCACCACCACCACCTCTACTCAGGGGGACTGGATGCCTGTCACTACCACCATCCCCACTCATGGGTGGCTGGATGCCTACCACTACCACCACCCCTACTCATGGGGGGCTGGATGCCTGTCACTACTACCATCCCCACTCATAGGACGGGTAATGCATGACACAACCAGCATACTCCAACTTAAGGAATGTCAGTGAAAGACATCCCCCCAACATCATGACAAGAGTGTGTAGTCTGTGTCAAATGCCTACAACACCGAACATGACATTGAACATACAATGTGACCCCCTGTCACATGTGTGACACAACAATGTGTGTGCCCTTCACAATGCAAGCAGACCATGACCACTGTGGGAATGGGGTCTAAACCCCCATCATCACAGTGACCAAAGGTAAGTGTGGGGTCCATAGCTGAAGCACCTTTTGAACATTGTGGCAATGGGGTCTAAACCCCCATCATCACAGTGACCAAAAGGTAAGTGTGGGGTCCATAGCTGAAGCACATTTTGAACATTGTGGCAATGGGGTCTAAACCCCCATCATCACAGTGACCAAAAGGTAAGTGTGGGGTCCATAGCTGAAGCACCTTTTGAACATTGTGGCAATGGGGTCTAAACCCCCATCATCACAGTGACCAAAAGGTAAGTGTGGGGTCCATAGCTGAAGCACATTTTGAACATTGTGGCAATGGGGTCCAAACCCCCATCATCACAGTGACCAAAAGGTAAGTGTTGTCATGGAAAAAGCTGCAACTGCCAAACAGCATGGATGATCCCTGGTCACAGAACAACAAACACATCAGTGGCAAAGTAGTGGTTGTGTCCCATAGCAACATATATTGGGTGAGGCAAACAGTGCAGTGCAAATAAAACATACCTTTGGCCATGTGCAGACAAACATCACCCATGGGGACTGACATCGTCTCCATTTATCAATTACACAATGCCAGAAGTGACCGTCATAATGCAGACCCACATATCTGCACTAATGGACACACAAATGTAGATATCCTGGGGAGACTGTAGATGTGAGGTGAACAAATACCATACCATGGCAGCAATGGGACATACGAACCATGATTATTGTGCTGACTGATGACCTAGGAGTTCCAAGGACAGCATGGGAAATCCTCCAAACAACATACAGGCAATGGCACACCAAAGATATGCCAATGCAGTGGTGCAGATGCACAAACACAAACAGGCAGCCTCACACTGCATATCAAACACAACAGGTGATGGGGAGGTGTGCCAGTGTCCCCAGGCAACCACACAACACATGAGGAGGCCTGAATTCCAATTACACAGATGTGTATACAGTGCCATACAAAAGTAACTCATGGATTGGATTCCCCTATGTGGGCAATCAGGCATTGTTAGATGAGAGGGAGCCCAATTTACACATGTCACACAAGCTTGTAGGAACAGCAACTAACACAGCAAGAGACAGACCCACCACAGCACTACCCCCAGGGACCCCACATTGTGGTGACACTAGCCTGCATGATAATCCCACTGTGATGACAAAGCTAGATGTTGTTCACACTGTGAACCACAGCCATGTGTCCTGAGCAACAAACTACCATCACACCTACACAAGCACAAATCAATCAGCACGGCCTGTCAGCCAAGGCCAATATGGAGGTAGGGGTCTAGCCGTGCAACAACTCACATTTGCACACACTCAACACCACACACCTTGATCTCCACCAATGTGCAGCAGTGAAGCTCACATGGACAGGTGACATTGCACATGCACCCATGACAATCCCAGGGGTGGTTGTGGGAACTAAGGTGCAAAAACCCATCACACCTGGCCAGTTAACAAGACTCGTGAATGTCTGACACACTGCACAGTACGCCGTACATGGGCATGATGTGAAATCCACCCCAATCAATGGGATCCCGGCCACAGTCACACACCAATGAAGAAGCCAAGGTCACCCACAAAGAACACACGTAGACAACTTCCAACATTGCAGCTCTGACCCTGAGGAGTGGCAGCAGTCACACACACAAAACCCCGAAACCGGTCCTAGGATGCTTGTTTCCGGTCCAGGGAGGACCTGGCTTGGCAGTTCGGGCTGGACTGTTCCCATGAGGCACAGGGTCAAGACTGATTTGCATATGGCCAGGTCTAAACTGGGGTGGCATGGTGAGCAAAAGAATGATGGATTTAACCCAGATCTCTTGACTGGGGGTGAATGTTTTGATTTGTTCTGCATTCCGTCCATCAATTGTTTGTCTTTTGCTTTCTCGCCCTAAGTGCGCCAGGCATGCCCAGACGTGGGTCCTGGGCTCACTGTGCCACTGGAATCAAGCTATCCTGGCTGAAGAGGGTGAAACCCCGAAACCGGTCCTAGGATGCTTGTTTCCGGTCCAGGGAGGACCTGGCTTGGCAGTTCGGGCTGGACTGTTCCCATGAGGCACAGGGTCAAGACTGATTTGCATATGGCCAGGTCTAAACTGGGGTGGCATGGTGAGCAAAAGAATGATGGATTTAACCCAGATCTCTTGACTGGGGGTGAATGTTTTGATTTGTTCTGCATTCCGTCCATCAATTGTTTGTCTTTTGCTTTCTCGCCCTAAGTGCGCCAGGCATGCCCAGACGTGGGTCCTGGGCTCACTGTGCCACTGGAATCAAGCTATCCTGGCTGAAGAGGGGTGAAACCCGAAACCGGTCCTAGGATGCTTGTTTCCAGTCCAGGGAGGACCTGGCTTGGCAGTTCGGGCTGGACTGTTCCCATGAGGCACAGGGTCAAGACTGATTTGCATATGGCCAGGTCTAAACTGGGGTGGCATGGTGAGCAAAAGAATGATGGATTTAACCCAGATCTCTTGACTGGGGGTGAATGTTTTGATTTGTTCTGCATTCCGTCCATCAATTGTTTGTCTTTGCTTTCTCGCCCTAAGTGCGCCAGGCATGCCCAGACGTGGGTCCTGGGCTCACTGTGCCACTGGAATCAAGCTATCCTGGCTGAAGAGGGGTGAAACCCCGAAACCGGTCCTAGGATGCTTGTTTCCGGTCCAGGGAGGACCTGGCTTGGCAGTTCGGGCTGGACTGTTCCCATGAGGCACAGGGTCAAGACTGATTTGCATATGGCCAGGTCTAAACTGGGGTGGCATGGTGAGCAAAAGAATGATGGATTTAACCCAGATCTCTTGACTGGGGGTGAATGTTTTGATTTGTTCTGCATTCCGTCCATCAATTGTTTGTCTTTTGCTTTCTCGCCCTAAGTGCGCCAGGCATGCCCAGACGTGGGTCCTGGGCTCACTGTGCCACTGGAATCAAGCTATCCTGGCTGAAGAGGGGTGAAACCCCGAAACCGGTCCTAGGATGCTTGTTTCTGGTCCAGGGAGGACCTGGCTTGGCAGTTCGGGCTGGACTGTTCCCATGAGGCACAGGGTCAAGACTGATTTGCATATGGCCAGGTCTAAACTGGAGTGGCATGGTGAGCAAAAGAATGATGGATTTAACCCAGATCTCTTGACTGGGGGTGAATGTTTTGATTTGTTCTGCATTCCGTCCATCAGTTGTTTGTCTTTTGCTGTCAGTGAGGAGGCCATGGACTGATTGGTCCGATGTAGGGCAGACATGCCAGATGACATGCCCTCCATGAATGACACCAGTTGTGTCAACAGACCCGTGTGTGCATGGAGGACACTCAGCACTGATGTCTGCCCTACATGGATCTGTTTCAGCAAGTCCACAGACTCCACACTCAGGGCAGCAGGGGAGACAGAGGCAGGGGGTGCGGTGCCTGGCATGAAGGAGACACGCTCCCCTACACGGGAGCCTCCACGGACATGTGGGATGGGAGGGTGGAGGTGGTGGTGGTGGCGGGGACAGACTTGCTTGATTTTGTCTGTGGTCTGCTGACACCCGCCTCCACAAGGGAGTCCTCACTGGAAGTGCTGTGGTCCTCAGCCGAGGTGGTCGCAGCTGAGGTCTCCTCAGTGTGGCTCCCCTCACCCTCCGTGCCACTGGGTCCCTCGGTCTCCCCTGCAGTGGACCCAGTCTGGCTCTGCCGCTCCTCTTGGTCCGTGGAGCTGTCTCCTCCTGTGGCCGTGGATGTATCTGCAAACAATCAGGATAAACAGAGCAACATTAGTCACCTGTACTGACCACACACACCACAGCAAGTACAGCACATCACAGAGCAAGCCCTGCCATCATTCGCTAGACATTGCAATAAGTGCTGACACTGATTTGAAGAAGCCCATTGTCTGCCTGACAGTCATTCATGCCACACATATCCTACCTGTCCATGCACCCATCTGTCTGGTGCCTGTTGTATGCGACTAATCATATGTGCACACATGCACCACATACACAGTTGTTGGACATCCAAGAGGACATATGGAAATGTGTCACTCCAAACACATGCCATCTCCTGCCACTGACTCAGTACATGTGTCAGGAAAAGTGATGGGCAGAGTCTCTGTCGATATGCGGGTTTTGCTTCCATCACCAGACACAATGATGTCCTCAGGTCCTGATAGACAATGCAACAATGGTGTGCATGCAGGACATATCACACTACTGCTGGATCACCCTTTGCGAGTTGAATGTCATGGCACAGGCCTGTCTGGCAAGTCAGTCATAACTGTCTCCTGTCACAGGGGCAGTGCATACACACAACACCAGTCTACACTGTGTCACAATCATGGAAGTTTTGGGAATGCAAGCCCTGTAGCTGACAGGTGCACATGTGCACCCCTGGCCACCCACATCATGAGGACTAAGATGATCCCACGTCAATCAAATGAGACATTTGAGTGACTGCAAACACAAATCCATACACATGAGCACTTCACCGTCTGATGAGAATGAACCAAAGCTGCCTGCACCTCAATGTTTCATACACCATTGTGCACAGTCAAGGGACCAGAGACCTATGCATTAACCAGAGGAGTTGTGATCCTATAGTCACAACTCAGATGGCTGGCCACCCCAAATTGTTAAACACTCCAGGAGTCCAAAAAGCAAGGCCACACCACGGTGACACAGAGGCAGACACCTGAGTGCACTCTTCACAATGCCCAATATGTATGCTGACACACGGGAGTGGGAGAACAGAGTGCCTTCGATGTACGGAGTAGGCATTACAGTCCTGGTCCATGTGCAACATGGTATTACCCTGAACACTAGGCAGGTGGCTATGCATGTGTCACACACATGATGTACATACCTCTGAGGCTCCCCCCTTGGTCTCTGCTGCAGCATGGGTGTGTGGCACATACCCCAGACATGTGGTGAGTCAGAGCACCAATTGGAACACATATGAAAGCCATACCCAGAGTACATGTCAGATCACAGGCATTGTGTGAGCAATTGTACCACCCATGCAGCCCACAACAAAGTTCCTGTAACTGATGCTGTCCCCAACTTGAACCACAGGTAACTGCAAGTACACAGTACCCAAGTGACCTAAGTCACAGACTGTAAGGGCCACACCTGTGTATCAGATGAGTAGGGGGCATGACACAAGTGAGGGACATGAGTCCAGTACGACAAGACAGTTGTACTGTGGAAGTGGAAGCAGGCTAAAGGAGTGCATAGAGCATGTTAGTCATAGTACACAGAAAAGGCTAGCACTTACCCCCTCCTTGCTGCTGTCTGGCCTTCAGCTGCCCATCCAGGTCAGGGAAGACCACCGCCAGAATCCGGAGCATGTGGGGTGTCAGGGTCCAGTGTCCGCCCCTCCTGCGAGGAGGCGACAGCTTCAGCTGGACCCTTGCGATCCTCCGGGTCCAGCCACAAAGGTCCTGCCACCTCTTCTGGCAGTTGCGGATCCTGCGCCTGTAGACCCCCACAGATCTTACTGCCCGGACGATGGTCAGCCAGATCTCCTGCTTCTGGTGGGCATCAACCTGTGAGGATGACAAAGTGAAAAGGCCATTACTACACATGCAACATATCCGTGCATCACACAGTTGGATATACATGTCTCAATCACAGGGGCATATGATGAACACAGGTAGTGCAACTATGGCTATGAACAGTTGTCCAGCAGTTACTAAATGGTATCATTGCCTGGGAAGTAAAACCTTGTTGGAATGCACTGTTACTGCACTATACCTGTTCAGTGCATGTAACTACACACTTTGGGGGCTGACAACTACTCAGTGAGCATGCTAGCCACTGGTGTACACACTGTAAGTCTTGCTAGTCAGACAACATGCACAATTAGTAAGGCAGTGGACAGCACACTCACCTGCTCCCCTGGTTTCCCATACAGCTTGCTGTACTGTGGAAGGAGGCTGTCCAGCAGGGCCTGGTTCTCCTCAGTGCTGAAGGCTGGGGCTCTCTCCACAGCACGTGCCATTGCAGTAGCCAGAGGATGCAGAGACAGCAGCAGTGGTGGTGGCAGATGTCGTCCTGGAGCATGTAGTGCAGGCAAGTGAGCTCTCAGGGGAACAGCCAGCATTATGTGTGTGCTGCAGAGGCAGATACTGTCCCATGTGTCCAAAGTGATAGGTCCAAGTCGTTTGCATCTTCTGAATCTGGCCAATCCATGGAATTGCACCACTTATACATGTCCACAGCATCTTTCAAAAGTTCAACTTCATGACACCCATGAATTTGCAACATTGTTGTGGGTGGCCAACTGAATTCACTGCATCCGGCTCGTAAAAGTTTCGAAAACGCGTCCGTTACCATGTCAATCCATAGCCAATGCGTGCGCACCGATCGGTCAATTGCTGTACAACGCGTATTTCGAAACACAACACGCATCCGTCCACATCATATGCAATGGCCAATGCGTGCGCACCGATCGGTCCATTGCTGTACAACGCGTATTTCGGAGCACAACACGCATCCGTCCACATCATATGCAATGGCCAATGAGTGCGCACCGATCGGTCCATTGCTGTACAACGCGTATTTCGGAGCACAACACGCATCCGTCCACATCATATGCAATGGCCAATGCGTGCGCACCGATCGGTCCATTGCTGTACAACGCGTATTTCGGAGCACTACACGCATCCGTCCACATCATATGCAATGGCCATTGCGTGCACACGGATCGGTCCATTGCTGTACGACGCGTATTTCGGAGCACAACACGCATCCGTCCACATCATATGCAATGGCCAATGCGTGTACACGGATCGGTCCATTGCTGTACGACGCGTCCCTGTACAAGTCACTCGCATATGTCACCATGGTTGTCACTGGTGAACGTATGCCAGCCACAATTACTGGCCAGGGACTCAGGGGCACACCTACAACACCACAGCCTGTCCACACTGTATCCTAAGGCATGTAAGGCTGCATTACCTGTGTGTGTATGGGGGTCAACATGTGGTTTGTTGGGTGGCACTTGGGGGCAGCCACTCCCAGGCTGTGCACGTGTTCATGGGGACAGAATCCTTTGTGTGTTGTGCACATGACCACTGTGATGTGCAACTGTTCAGTTCAGAGCATGTGGCATGGTCACATTTCCAGGTTGTGTATGTGCATGTTATGTCACATACACCCTGAGTCCCATGTGGGATGGTATGTACGTCACAGGGTGACCCATTGCCACAATTGTGATGGCCCTCCACAGTCTGTGTGCATGTTGTGTTTCAGATGTCTCTGATTCCATGTGCACAATGGGAGACAGTCTCCACATCCACGTTGTTTGTGCATCGACTTTGATGTTGTGTGTGTGTCACAGACATCCATGTCTGTCCTGCACAGGCAACAGCGGCCACTACCTGTGGGAGTCATGGTTGTTTTGCTGACGTGTACATGATACGCCATGTCATGCCAGTGTCCATATGGCAATACAGGGTCCCTGGGAATCTACCTGTCAAAGAGCTGTGATGCCTGGGGCACATCTGTCCTCACTTGTCACTGTGGTGTGTGTTTTGAGCGTGACAGCAGTACATGGGTACTGTGACACAGCCTAATGATTTCCCATAGCACAACCTGGAACTTGTTGTCAACACATGTTGAACTGAGATGTTAGATGTTGGCCATGTAGGTGCCATATATGTCCATACAGAACGGCACACACATCAAGTACTTGTGTCTCGTAATGATGTATCATGTGATATTGAGTATGGTCAATGCCACATATGTGGGGTGACTGACAATCTTTCTTTGTTCACCTATGCACTGCAGGGCACCAGCTGTCCATAGACCATTCCCTGACCTTGCAACCATGGTTGAATGTGACTGCATCCGACGGTACCGCTTCAACAGGCCGCTTATTGAGGAATTGGCGGTGCGGTTGGCCCCACATTTGCAACCTGGCCGGCCATACCCTGCAGCGCTGACCCCAAGGTGAAGGTGATGGCAGCCCTACACTTCTTTGCCACCGGTACCTTTCAATACACTGTGGCGCCTGCTGGTGGGATGTCACAGACCATGTTCAGCCGTGTGCTACGCGATGTTTTGGAGGCGATGTTGAGATACTTGAACCAGTACATCTATTTCCCTAAACGTCAACAACTCACTGACGTCAAGAGTGACTTCTATGCCCTGGGGAGGATGCCACATGTCATCGGCTCCATTGATGGGACACATGTGGCTTTGGTACCACCACAGGCACATGAGCAGGCATACAGGAACAGGAAACATTACCATTCTATCAATGCCCTGGTTGTATGTCTTGCAGATATGAGCATCTCACATGTGTGTGCACGTTTCCCCGGTTCTGTACACAATGCCTACGTAATGAGGAGTAGTCACATCCCGAGGATGATGTCACAGATGCAGAACCAGCGTGCCTGGCTTATCGGTGTGTACTGACTTTGTACCATTGTGTGTGTTCTGCAATGTTGTATTCCACCCTCTTTTCCAACTCAGCTAATGTGCAATTGTCTGTATGTAGGTGACTCCGGATACCCCAACATGCCGTGGTTGCTGACACCCCTCAGGAACCCTGTGACACCAGCCCAGATGCGCTACAATGAGGCACATGGTCAGACCAGGAGAGTGATCGAGCGGACATTTGGTCTCCTGAAGAGTCGCTTTCGCTGCCTGGACAAGACAGGAGGGGCCCTCCCATATGCCCCTGCAAAGGTGTGCAAGATTTTCATTGTCTGCTGCATGCTACACAACCTGGCAGTGCGGAAGGAGTTGCCTCTCATCCTGGATGACGATGACCAACATCCGCCACCTGTGGAGGATCCTGGCCTGGGCCACGATGCCAGTGATGATGATGATGATGAGGGTGATGTCCGCACACAGCTCATCACCAACTTCTTCAGCTGAATGTGAGTATACAGAGTTGGTATGTCAATGATTTGAGTTTGCATGATATGTGTTGGTGGTGCTCTGTTGCTGTTTGAGTGTGGCCATGTGCTACTTGACTGGATGCGTGCAGCGATGTGTCCTTACAGGTAGTCTGTACTCCCCAACAGTGTTGACATGCTAACTTGGTTTTGTGTAGGTATCTTGTGACATGTATTGGGCATGAGTATTGCAGTTCTGTCCTGTTCTTCAGTGCTTTTGACTGTGTGTCATGTCTGTCCTTCACAGGGTACTTTCAGAGTTGTTTGGTCAACTCGGATCCCCCGACACCATGATTCAACTTCCAGGGTGGAAGCAGTCGTTTCCCTACAGGTGATGTGCCACACACCCCTGGACTTTATTTCTTCTACACTTGGTGACTGTGTGGCCACTGCCACGTGGTATTACCTTGCATCTGTAGTGGAAACAACATGTTGCAAATGTGTAATAAACCTGTGCTTCAGTTTGGGATGTGCGTTGTCTGTGGTCACACATCTGACTGACATTTGCTTACTGCACCTGTGGGCTAGTTAACACATACTCTGAATAGGTGTGGTGTCTGTGCATTCCACTGTATTTCCTGGCAACATCAGTGTAGGCGATGAGTCAGATGGCCCTGGTGTGTATGTGTTGTGTAGCCCTAGTGGTGTGTCTCCCTCATATGTGTCACGTCGCCATGACTCACATGACGGTGTTGAACTTGCTGTAGCAGTTAGCATGCACAGTGTCATTTAGCAGATCATCATCTCCATGACAAAAACAACGTTGGAATCACAACAGAGGCAAGTATGGTGTATTAGTGAGTTTATTTACATACATGTGTGAGGATAGTGCACAGGATGGTGGGTGCTGTACATTGGGATTGGAATCCAAAGTTCCCAGATGAGTTGGAAGTGTTGGTAGCAGAAATGTCCTGAGTAAAGTCCACAGTCATCTGATACATTAGTCCAACTTAAACTCCCCATGTGATGTGGGAGAGTTGGGTTGCATTCGACAGGGTGAACAGTTTGCACACAAAGGTGAATTTCCAGAACAGGTGTTGGGTTCCTGGGGGATGTACATGGCCATCGGCCTCTCAGTTTTCCTTCCTCGGACGACCCCTCTTCTTTCTGGGGGGACCCTCATGTGCAGGCCGCTGCAGTGCAGAGGACTCTAAACCAGAGTCATCCTCCCTCCCTGTGGCAGTTGCAGTTGTTGCGGCACCAGATGTTGTGGACACCCAGGGAGGTGTGGACATGTTGGTGCTAATCTGGCGGAGGCATGTCAATATGTCCCTCTGCACCGCTGTCAGTTCTTCCAATGTGTCCCACTTGGACTCCATGCCAGACATGTGTGTCTCCACACGGGATATGTGTGAGTCCAAGCGGGCATGATGGGCAGCCTGCTGCTGTTGAATGTCCTTGAGGATCCCCACTACCTGGCTGACCTCTCCGGTGCTATTCTGGTACGCATCAGCAATGCGTACCAGTTGTGGGTCATCATGCAGTCCAGACCCCTCTGCAAACAGCGACCTCTGCCTACCACCCCTCCCACCACCCCTGGCCACACGTGCGGGACCTGCGGTGGCACGCCTAGGTGAGCCTAGGCCCCCTTGGGGGTTGGTACTGGTGTTGTTGTCCGTTGCTTCATGGTGGGCTGGGGTCCCTGTGCTGTTGTCATTCAGTGTCCTTTGTCTGTCCGTGTCGGCAGGGGTGGTCTGTGTGTTGGCAGATGTTGGAGGAGTGGGTGCAGGGGGTGCAGATGGTGGTCCTGCTGGTGCTGCATGATGACTCACACCGGAGGTGCCAGGTAGGTCTTCGCCATCCGAGGAGGGCAGAGGCTGTTCCACACCAAGGAGCTCAGGGGCCACCGGAGCCTGGGACAGGGACTCCTCATCATCTGCTGCTGTGTCCCCATCATCACCTGTTTTTGGAAGAGACACACAATGTATGTTATGTTTCTACAGGCATCAATGGTTCAAACACCTGACAGTTGTGACTGTACCTCAGGTTGCGGGCCTGTACATTGCATTGTCCTAAGTTGTCACAGTCAGAGGTTGATTTTGGTGTAGCACATTGTCCTGCCAACCTGAAGCATTTCAATGTGAATGTTGAGGTGTGTGCATGACCAGCATTGGTGGTATTTGGTTGACATCCGGACCACCTTCTCCCCCAGCCCAGTTATCCCACCATGAAGCATGCCACCCTTGCAGTGGGTGCAGGTTAACTCTCAGGATATCAGTCAGTGGTGTCCTGCTGTTGGTTGGTGCCCAGTTCCCAGCAGGGCCTGGTACTCCCCACAACAGAGCACCATTGTCAGACATCTTGGAAGTGGCTTTTCACTCCCTGTGAGGTGTGCATGCTTCAGCGTGAGCTTGCCGGGCCATGCGGGTGGGGGATGTTGAGCTGTGACTACCACTCCCATCATGCTATTGCCTACACCCCCTTCCCAGCATGCCCATACTTCCTTCCTTTTGAGTGGACTTCACTGTGTGTGAGTGTGACAGCAATGGCAAGATGGCTGACAGTGTGGTCCTGTTGTTTGTTGGTGCACAGTTCACAGCAGGGCCTTGTGCTCCCCACAACAGAGCACCATTGTCAGACATCTTGGAAGTGGCTTTTCACTCCCTGTGAGGTGTGCATGCTTCAGTGTGAGCTTGCCGGGCCATGCGGGTGGGGGATGTTGAGCTGTGACTACCACTCCCATCATGCTATTGCCTACACCCCCTTCCCAGCATGCCCATACTTCCTTCCTTTTGAGTGGACTTCACTGTGTGTGAGTGTGACAGCAATGGCAAGATGGCTGACAGTGTGGTCCTGTTGTTTGTTGGTGCACAGTTCACAGCAGGGCCTTGTGCTCCCCACAACAGAGCACCATTGTCAGACATCTTGGAAGTGGCTTTTCACTCCCTGTGAGGTGTGCATGCTTCAGTGTGAGCTTGCCGGGCCATGCGGGTGGGGGATGTTGAGCTGTGACTACCACTCCCATCATGCTATTGCCTACACCCCCTTCCCAGCATGCCCATACTTCCTTCCTTTTGACTCTGCTTCCCTGTGGGGTAGTGTGCCTGTGCTGACAGGATGGCTGACAGTGTTGTCCTGGCGTTTGTTTGGCTACAAGTCACAAAAGTGTCCCTGTGCTTCACACAGCATAACCCAGTGTGGTGGTTCTTTGTGGGATATTTAATTAGAGTGTGAGGCAATGCATTCTCCCAGGTGAGTTGTGTGGAGTTTGTGTTAAGGGGGTGTGTGAGAAAAGCTGCTGGTGACAATGGTCAGAGCTGTCAGTCCTCCTTCCCACCCAGCCAGATATCCCACCATGGAACGTGCTTCCATTGCAGGTAGTGCAAATTGGCTTAGAGGATGTTAGGCAGTGGTGTCCTGCTGTTGGTTGGTGCCCAGTTCCGAGCAGGGCCTGGTACTCCCCACAACAGAGGACCATTGTCAGACATCTTAGAAGTGGCTTTTCACTCGCTGTGAGGTGTGCATGCTTCAGTGTGAGCTTGCCGGGCCATGTGGGTGGGGGTTGTTGAGCTGTGACTACCACTCCCATCATGCTATTGCCTACACTCTCCTTCCCAGCATGCCCATACTTCCTTCCTTTTGAGTGGACTTCAGTGTGTGAGTGTGACAGCAATGGCAAGATGGCTGACAGTGTGGTCCTGTTGTTTGTTGGTGCATAGTTCCCAGCAGGGCCTTGTGCTCCCCACAGCTGAGGCCAGTGTCAGACATCTTTGAAGTGGCTTTTCACTCCCTGTGAGGTGTGCATGCTTCAGTGTGAGCTTGCTGGGCCATGTGGGTGGGGGATGTTGAGCTGTGACTACCACTCCCATCATGCTATTGCCTACACCCCCTTCCCAGCATGCCCATACTTCCTTCCTTTTGACTCTGCTTCCCTGTGGGGTAGTGTGCCTGTGCTGACAGGATGGCTGACAGTGTTGTCCTGGCGTTTGTTTGGCTACAAGTCCCAAAAGTGTCCCTGTGCTTCACACAGCATAACCCAGTGTGGTGGTTCTTTGTGGGATATTTAATTAGTGTGTGAGGCAATGCATTCTCCCAGGTGAGTTGTGCGGAGTTTGTGTTAAGGGGGTGTGTGAGAAAAGCTGCTGGTAACTATGGTCAAAGCTGTCAGTCCTCCTTCCCACCCAGCCAGATATCCCACCATGGAACGTGCTTCCATTGCAGGGAGTGCAAGTTGGCTTTCAGGATGTCAGTCAGTGGTGTCCTGCTGTTGGTTGGTGCACAGTTCCCAGCAGGGCCTTGTGCTCCCCACAGCAGTACCCAGTGTCAGCCATCTTGTCTGTTCTTTTCCACTCCCTGTGATGTGAGCATGGTTCAGAGTGGTGTTGATGGGCCAATTGTGAGGGTGACCAATATCTGTGACTACGACTCCCATCATGCTATTGGCTACACTCACTTCACCAGCATACACACAATTCCTTCCTTTCAGTGAGCTTCCCTGTGAGGTGGTGTTCTAGTGGTAGCAAAATGTCTGACAGTGTTTGTTGGTTAGATTTGTGCCACTGCCTTGCTCTATTTGTTGTTAGGTTTGTACATGTCATGACACAGTTACATATCACTATGAGATGGCAGGTATTGTGTTTGTCTAACTGACATTCACATCTTGGGATGATTATGTTTTGGTTACTGTGGCTTTGCTAACGGTGCATGGTTTCACTATCCCCTTGACAGTGATGTGTGTGTATTGTCACACAATATAGGGTATATTGGTTGTGTACTCACCAGGCTCTGGGATGTTTGATAGTCCATGTACGCTCTCTGGTGGTAGGATGGCCCGCACCTTCTCCTCCCAGGGCCTGAGGTATACTGGTTTGGCAGGAGGGCCACTGCCTGTGCGATGACTCAAGGCGTAATCCTTCTTGAGTAGGTCCTTGACCCTCCTGCGCACATCATACCACCTGTTCTGGCTGTCTTCCTTTGTGCGCAAACATGGTGATTGTGCGTTCACCCTGTCGACGATCCTCTCCCACATCTTGGTTTTCTGCGACATGGGGGTCTGTTGGACCAATGTACCAAACAACTGTGGCTCTACCCTGAGGATTTCATCTACCAGGACTTCCAATTCACTGTCTAGGAACTTTGGGTTCTTCTTTGGGGGCATGGTGATGGGTGGTGGTGGGGATTGATGTGTGTGTGAGTGTGCAAGTGAGGGTATGTGAGTGTAGGTTTTGCTGGGTGTATGTGAGGGTGCTATTTGGGAGGTGCTAATGGTGTGTGGCTTGTGTGATGGATGAGTTGTGAGTGTGTCTGTGGTTGCTGTCTGATGGTGTTCTGTGCTGGCAGGTCAGTTGAATTTGCAAAGGATCATGGTAGGGATTTGTGGCCTTTATATGGGTGGAGTTGTGGGTGTGTCTTGGTTCCATGTTTTTTCCCCCCTGTATTTATTGACTTTGTCATTGCTTGTTTGGCCCTTTTTTTGTATTTTTTCCTTTGTAGTTTTTAGGCATGTAGGAGACGTTCTTCTGACCGAGTAGGATGCTGCAGTTGTCTCGTGCGAGCTTCTCCGAGTCTTTCAAGCTGTGTTTCTGCTGGGTTTCATGTGCGGCGTACGCGTCGGACGCGGAGTATTGGGTTGCTTCGGCTCCCTGTTTTGTATGCGTGTCGGTCATACGGCTTGAGCTACGTGCGACTCGGTCTGGTTTTACACGCATTGCATCGTACTGCGCAGGTCGGAGTTCGCGGGTGCGTTTCTGTCGGATTCATTCCTGGTGCGTGTCAGTCGGTTCGATTCGCGTGGTTTTCCTGCCGGATAGCTGATTTCCGTGCGGTTCGGTCGTCCGGCTTGTGTTCCGTACGAGTCGGTCGTAATTCACATGCATTGCATCGTACTACGCGGATCGGGCAGCGCCGGTACGTGTCGGTCGGACTACATTCCCGTACCGAGTCGGTCGGTCGGTATGTTTTCCGGCCAGAATCGGAATCTGCCCCTAAGAGTCTGATATGCCAAGAGTCCCTCTAGGTTCTAGTCAGCTCCATACCTTGAGAATGAGAGAGGTGGGAATCTCTTTCCGGATCCTCGAACTCTAACACCCCGCGAAGGGAGTCAGAACACTGGAAGCTGGATTCTCTGCGAGCAGGGATGACAGCGTTTCTTCTCAGTGCGTCAGGCCGGGACACGGGCTCCTCTAAAGTCGAGGTCTCCTCCTAACTTGCTTGGGCAAGGGAAGGTATATTTATACCTGGTAGGTGCCTTGGAATGTTAGCATTGACGTGAAGTCGGACAGAGGAAGACGTCAGGAATGAACCCTTAAGGTATAGTTGTTCATGCATAATAGATGAGTTCTTGGAGAAATCAATAATCCTGTGCTAGGGGAACTCCCAAGAGCTTAAGGGTCTGGTTTCTAAGAACTCGTTGTGACGTTGGGGTGGACGGATGTCGGTGACCATGCCTGTATTTGGAGTGCATGGTTAATGCCTAAATAAGGACTGGGATTTTATGCCTATATAAGGGCAATGCGAATTGTGCCTATATAAGGACATGTTTCAGGAAAGCCTATATACGGACACCTAAAGCGGAATACAACAGCGTTTTGACATTAATCTGGTCCCCCGTAATACCCATTGTGAGAATGGCAGCGTGACCTTGCCCTGCACGCCAGGCCAACACCATCTTACCTTGGGCTAAGCCTGGTGGGCGGTGGAGGTGTTCAAGCTCGTAGGTAGCTCGGGTATATGAGGGGCCTTTCTGCCCGTTGGTTGCACGCGTGCGCCTGAACAGTTATGCCACTGCCCTAACTTCTTACCTACAGCACGCCATTGTCTTTAGGGTTGCAGGAGACTCTGGGTTATCAGTATTCGTTTCCTGATTTCTCCGTGCTATTATGTTCTCCTTGGACACAATACTTTATGTGTCTCATGACCCTCCGGATACTGTTGAGGCGAGTCGCTTAGAATTTTTAGGTGAGTTCAGTTGCTCTCCACCAACCGCTTTCTTGGCTACTGTTTTACTATACTAGAGAGAGCTCAATTTTTGGAAGCTTTTTAACTACTTACTTGTTTGCTGCACTTGTATCACTTTTTGTGTGACATAAATTAGCCACCTTTGCACACAATATGGGTCACCATTTTTAATTGATTTTTAAGAAAGAGAGAGATAAGCTGTCACGATGATAACGCTGCTTTTAATGTCTTTCTACATTTTTCCACTGTTGATTTTCCCTTCAGGTTGTCCTCTCCATCTGTGGGTACCTTACCTGCAGAGTTACTACGTGGGAGGTAGGTCGTCCACCTCACCACGGTGTGTAGATAGTTAATGTTAGGTCCTGATGAATTGCCATTGATCCTCCAGACTATATAGGCAAGAAACATGTCGACCCCTTGAGAGTACAGCGCAGTTACTCTGATACATTGCATTCAGATAGTCGCCACTCCTTACATTTTTCAATCAGGTGGTTAGCCAACCAGAATAAAGTCGTTCTTAGGACTACCCAACCTGTTTTAATCACTTACTTTCTCACTACACCACATCTACGCTCTCCTAGGCCCCTCACCCACACGGCACCATACGGCAAGGAACTAAAGATCTCCGCTAAAGAGCCCCTCATTGGGTGCCCGTCGGGTATTACAGCGCCGACCCGACGAGGAGCAGGCCCAATGATGAAGCATGACACCTAACGGGCTGGGTGTGTGAGGGCCCTAGTTCCGAAAGGAAGAATCCCCCTCCCGCTTACATTTATAGGACAGCCTTGCTACTGTATGACTACTTACATATCTCTCTCCTAGTCCATTGACCCACTTAAGGAACTGCATACCCTCTTCTTAGTTATTGGCACTACTATTGCTGAAATATAATCTAAACCGGAATCTCCAAGTAACTCCTTTATGGAGTGTACAGAATCAAGCGGACACGTTGCCCCTCAACCTTTGGAAATACAGCTATGTGAACCCTATCCTAAAAGCATTCTTCTGGCTGTCTGGTGATAAAAAACAAATTGAAAATACTCCTTGCTACTACCAGATTTACTAGAGCCAAGGAAAATGATATTTGAAGAAATTGCTACCCCAATACAAACCAGCCACAACCCTGTGGTCAACAAGCTCGCATGTGGTCCATCAACTAAGAAGAAGATCCCTGGTGTTTAGGTCCTCAGACTTGGGAACGCACTAAACCGAAACATGATGGCAGAACCAAATACCCTGTACTCTAAAGGATGGTGATTGATATTCGAAATGAAGAAGATGGTGTCTGAGGAATACCAGATAATGGTCACAATTGAATTATGAGAAGTCTGACCCTCCCCCAACGGGATGGGGATTATACCTACAAGACCTTATTAGTTACTATTTATATTTGAATTTTTATGTGTCCAAACAGCTTATTATGCAGCACTATTTTCCAATATATTCTTTATAATTCTATATCACAAGCACAAACCCTGATGAATATGGATCACCAAAACAAGTGAGTACAATAAACAAGGCAAGTCCACTATCACTAAACCCAAGCACCCAGCCCCTCCACCACCCTCCAGTTATAGGTTTTAGCACAGTGTGCTGACCTGCTTCCTGGCTTTGATAATTGTCGTCAGGATTTGCCTTCTATACATGTCATTGCTGCCCTCGTTGTACTCTAGCATGGCAAAGGTCTGAGCCTTCTGGAGGTAAAAACTGAAAGAAACCTCTAAACCGACCTATATCATTTCTACAGATGGCCAGAAAGGCTCATACGTCAAACATATCCCCTAAGGTATCTTCTGAGACCAAAATGAGTTCATAGAACTGTATTTATTATTTATAAAAGTATTTTTATATCTTTTTTTCTTTTTCAAACTTCATTGTTATAAATTGATATTAAACATGGACAAAACATACACCATAAATAACAATACAATAATCACATTACAATACATTTTATGAGCATAGCTTCATAAATGGCATATCGTCTCAGTTAAGCAAATTTGATTAGATATAACAAACAGTGCAATATCGTAAAAAGATGATAAATACAGATACAAAAATAACAAATACCAAAATAACCCCACACTCATCCATCATATCTGCAATCATACCTATCAACCAACTCATCCATCCTATCACACATACAACACTAAACAAAAATAACAGAACAGTTTAAAATATATGCGGGATCCAATACGTATTTATCATCTTTTTACGATATTGCACTGTTTGTTATATCTAGTCAAATTTGCTTAACTGAGACAATATGCCATTTTGAAGCTATGCTCATAAAATGTATTGTAGTATTGTGATTATTGTATTGTTATTTATGGTGTATGTTTTGTCCATGTTTAATATCAATTTATAACAATGAATTTTGAAAAAGAAAAAGAGATATAAAAAATACTTTTATAGATAATAAATACAGGTCTATGAACTCATTCTGGTCTCAGAAGATACCTTGGGGATATGTTTGACGTATGAGCCTTTCTGCCCATCTGTAGAAATGATATAGGTCGGTTTAGAGGTTTCTTTCAGTTTTTGTTGTTTCCCCCTCCTCTAGGACCTAAAATAACATAGGGGGTACCTTTCTATCTATTAGCTGAGCCTTCTGGGGGCCCTTGTCCTGTGGATTCACATCAAACCAGACTCCCGGTTTAGCACTCCTGACCGCAGGCCCTGCAGTGTGGAGGGCCACTATGGCCAGTATGGAGACCTGCCACGAACCAAGCATCTTCTCTGTCTCGCTAAGGCTTCCCTGCTGTCTTGTGCTCTCCTTCCCAGCTCTGTGAATAGAAATTTGCAAAATGTTCGTCAAGATTTTTAACCCCTGTGCTTGCACAGCTTACCCAATTCCTGCCACTTATTGTGTAAGATTTAAAAAAACACAGGCTGGAATCTTGGCAAAGTCATTGCCATAATTTCCACCGTTCCCTCACTCTGCAGGTCAGGAGTCATCTGCTTTCCGTTTATTCAAATATTTTAAAAAACTGGACGTTTATTACGGAATCTTATCTAAGAATCGCTTTGGGCTGAAAACAGTCTCAAATACAATTTACAAGCATATTAGCAATCACACATGGGCTTAGGTGTGAATATTTTTTGCTATATTTGACAGTGAGAGGCTGTGGCTCACCTGCAGAGCTTCCGAACTCGAACGTGGGGAACTGGCTTCGAGTCTCGGCATCGGCAAATGGTGCCTTTAAAAAAAAAAACTTCAATGAAACAAAATGAGGAGTGCCTATAAAAATAGAAAAAAATCCTGACTCAGCATAGGGATGGCTGACCAGGAGGCACCGTTAACCCGGTCCAACCAGAAAGAACAATGAGTGAAATTGCCTGGGGTGGAAACAAGCACCAAAGCCAGGACCAGAACGGAATATTATCCAATAGAAAGCAAAGCTTTCTAAAGGACAGTGAAAGTAACCAATTAAAAGCCAATAGGAGGGATGAAAGTCCATGGAGTGATTACACCAGGTCTTACAGACAACTCATGCGTGCTGCCTAGGCTCGACCTAAAAACTGTGGAGTTAAGACAATGTGACCCAGAACTACTATAACAAATGTGACGACTCGTGTCTCCTCTGATAAATGTCAAAGGTGATTTGTCATATTTCTTTCACATGCAAATTGATAATTGGAAAGGCATTTGGTTCCAAAGTCAAAGGGGTCAATGAGATGCAAAAGGAAGTGCATATTAGTAGGTAGAACACGGCCACAGACTTACCTGACCCAAGGATGGCAGGAGGCCAGATTGCACCTTGAAAGATGATATATGGTGATGGATAAGTCATAGTGTGGGGACCAGGGGTCATTCTGTCACTGCAGCTGTAAAGAGGTACACATTCACAATATTAAAGTAAAATAGTATGTGTATGGGAACATATGAGTTTTACATAGTGATTTAGCATCCACAAAGTTGTGTCCTGCGTGACAGCAGCTGGGAGAATGACGTCAGTTAGCGATAGGCATTCACGTGATGTGAGACAATGGTAGGTACTGTGAGGAAAGAAATATCTCTCTATAATTTGCTGCAATGGGGACCTGGGTGAATTGAGTGGGTGACCCTGGCAACATTGGCATTTCCCTGCCAATAAAGTAGTTAAATTCAAGGGTGTGTGTAATGCATTAAGGACCCAGACATCAGGCCTCATCAGCAGATACAATGGGTGAATACCCATTATATCTGCTGATGAGGCATGCTGGGGGCAGGCTTTGTGCGAGAGCTGTGTCAGATGTATGCTTTTGTGCGAAGGGGCAGCCATCTGCTGTTTGTAGCATACAATCGGAGCCAGGAGCTAAATGAGACATAGAGGTGAGGGGATCTTACCTAGCCTGCTATTGGGACTCCTGGAAGAGGCAGGCTATTCAGTAGATAACGGTGCATCATGGAGAGCATGTGCTCATCCAGAGGATGAGGTGGGATCTAGGTCCATTACTAAGCATAGCATTTGCAACCTCTATCCTGACAAACCTGTCCTACACCCACAGTCACAAAGTCATTTAAATTCTCCCTCGTGGCCTCCTTGCCCACTCCAGTGAGAGTGTGTGGCAGCAGATCATGCATCTCCCTATAGTGCTCCTCTACAAAATGAGCGCCAGGTACTGTTTCCTCCTTAGTGAAGTTCCCCTTCATCTTGAGGGGTACAGTGGCTATAGATGATGTCTGTTTTCACGTTGTTTCACAGTACAATGGAAGTAGAAGAGGGTAGATTACAAATTGTGGGCTGCGTTTATGTGCTTCCTGTATAAGATTTGCTAGGTATGTTAATTTTTATCAGGTCATGACTGTTTTCCTATTACATACTTTCAATTAATAGTTTTACAAAAGGAGAGTCTCTTTTTATCTGATAAATTTCTATAATAATGATTTTCATTCTATTCCCAATAGGAATTTCATTCAGCTCTTTGATTTTATTTCTAATTTAGACTGCGAGCAAGGTTCACCAGATGGGATCACTGGCATTCTCTTGGGTGGTGATTTTAATGCGAAACTTATAGATACGCCGCATGGTGTAGGTACACACAATTCAGGTCCCCCACACAATTCAGGTCCCCCCTCTCGTAGGGGTACAGAGTTGGCTGCATTCTTGAGCTCGTATAATCTTGTCAACGTTATGGATGCTGTGGGTGCTTCACATGTTACCAACTATTAAGTACCAACATTCAGAGGAAGGGGTTGTTCCTCAATTATAGATTTTATTTTCATTTCCCCCCTCCTTGCGGATCACCTAATGGCTGCAGAAGTTATTGTTACGAGCCATGGGGACCACAATCCAATTAAAACAGTATTGAGATTGGCCCCTCGGCCCGTGTTCTCTTCTGAATGTGGGGCCAGAAATCTAATGCCCTCAACTGACAACCTAAGATTAACATGGAGGGGTGTTGATAGTGGCGAACTGTTTCAGTCACTAGTGAAGGCTAACATGCACCTTATTAATTCATGTTTATCGACTCTAGACCCGCACCCAGAGGTAGTCCAGGATTTTACTAAACTCTGTTTGGCAACTAAAACCCTTTTGTCAAAACCCATTCCTGTGGCGAAACAAGGCCCGAGATGGTTCGACCATGAGTGTTCTGAGGCTAATAGGAACCTGCGCAGGGCTTTATCGTCAAACCCAAGGTGTACCACAGAGGTGAAAATGGCTAGGCGGAGGTATAACACAGCGATTGCTAACCGTAAAGGAACACTCTTAAATTATCACTGGGAAGCTCTATCTAAGGCTGCCACTATAAAAAAGAGCAACATATTTTGGTCTGCTGTGAGGGATTTGCGATCTATGGGCCAGCTAATAACCCCTATTAGCTGTACCATTACGAGCGAGTCGTGGGAAAACCACTTCTCAAAAATGTATGCCACTCCCCCACAAGAGTCAGACCAGTATGAATCTGGCCCACTGTCCAGCATACAGATAACTTTGCCTGAGGTGGAAGAAGCTATCCACCAGAGCCTCGGGAACAAAGCCCCTGGCCCTGATGGGTTACCCATAGATTTAATCAAATGGAAACCAGATTTTTGGGCACCTCTCCTTTTAAATGTTTTTAATAATTTGATGCATGCTCCGATACCTAGCACCTGGGCCACGAGTATCATCATTCCGATTTTTAAAAAGGGGGACCGGTCTCAACCTAATAATTATAGGCCTATCTCCCTGATGGACAATACTTTAAAAATACTGGGCAGAGTTTTATATAATAAGATTTTGAAGTGGTCAGAGGAAAGTGGCATTTTGGAGCCCTGTCAACTAGGTTTCCGCAGTAAGGTTGGCACCAATGAACAGTATTTAAATCTTAAACTGGTCATTGGAAAATACACCATTGCGCGGGCCTCTCCAGTCTATTTGGCCTTTATGGATTTGTCCTCTGCTTTTGACCTTGTTAATAGGTCAAAGCTCTGGTCTATCCTCCTGGCCTATGGACTGGATGAGCCTTTGGTACATTTTTTAGCGCACCTTCACAAAGATCTTCGGGCCCAGGTGAGGATTGGTTGTGGGGGCGAGGTCACCGGAGCCATTAAGGTAGGAAGGGGGTCAGACAGGGATGTGTTCTGGCCCCCTCCTTTTATCATTTACATTAAAGGATTGAATAAAATGTTAAAATCCACGACCCAAGACGTCCCCAAAATCAATGGGAAAACTCTTCCTGTACTATTATACGCAGATGATGCGGTCCTCATAGGCCGCACTCCGAACTCCCTGCGCATCTTAGTACAGTCTTTGTTAATTATATGGACAGCCTGGACCTATGTATCAATTGTAAAAAATCTTTTATAATGTTGTGTGGCCCTGGGAAAACGCCAGCTCAGCTCTATCACTGTGGGCAGTCAAAAACTGACAAGTACTAGCACCTTCCCCTACCTTGGGGTGGCCTTTGCTGCGAACGGCTCATGGACTGAGCATATGGCTCACTCCAGGAGCAAGTTCTCAAAGGCCATCAATTCAATTCTTAGTCTTCCTCGCCTAAAGAGTACAGGTGCTATTTTAGCTATTTTAATTTTTTTTAAATCACAATGCGTTCCAGTAGCCACGTATGGAGCTGAGATCTGGGGTAATGCCAATAGCTCCTGTATTCAGCAGGAAGAGAACAGAGTTTGCAGGAAGCTGTTGGGTGTCCCAATCTCTACTCCACAATACATTTGCCACAGGGAACTTAATTTAAATTATATCGAAGACTTTATACGTGCCCGCCCTGCTCTTTTCTGGTTATCGGTTTGTAAGAACCAGGCTGCCTCTTTAACTAGAGAGATTATCAGCGACTGTGTTAAGTGTGAGGAAGGGATGGATATCCCTTGGCTGTCTGGAGAGTACCAAAGCCTATATAGTATTAATAAAGGTTGTATTTTTCTAAATTCCAGCACAGCTGAAACTCTGCATAAAAATGAGCTCAGAAGTGCACTTTATTTATTATACAATATAGAAAGGATTGGTATGGAATCCAAAAAATCTCTTCCCTTAAGCTACATGACTATTGAACAGCATAGGCATCCCCTACCTATCTATCTCACCTTACCTATGAGTCACTGGGAAAGGAGCCTTTTATTTCGGCTTAGAGCAGGTACTGTTAAATTTGTATTATGTTTTCCTCTTGGTTACCATTCCTATCTCGATCATGTACCCTGTCCATGTGATGGTGTGAGCGGTCAATCAACTTTACATTTTTTGTTTCTTTGTAAATATTATTTAAAGTACACCAAGTGGCTTTTAAATCCATTTTTAAAAAGAACAGGCCTATTAGCCTGGATAATGCCTACTTGTGGCTACTTACTCTGGCCGATGAAGAGCTGGTCTTCCGCACAAGTACGTTTTTGAGAATTGCCAGCCGAGCACGCAAGATGATGTCTAATCCCTGAGCTCTTATATTTATGTACGGATATTTTGTATAAATTGATGTATGAATTGGTATTTTATATTATTGTTAATTGTCTATTGCTACTGGATTTTATCATTACCCTCCATTTGTCATTTTAATTTGTTATGTTGCTGTGCTTTTATGGATACCAAGCTATCCGAATAAAGTTTCTGAATCTGAATCTGAATTGTTTTACACAATGTAGGTGGAAATTTCCTCCTCTGCTATATGGGACTACACCTGGGTGATGTGCGCACAAAATACAGCAGTAAAGTTACTAGTAGAAACTTTATGATCATATTTTGAGCCATACATTTACCCGCCCACTGTGGAAAGGCAGTGTGGACATGTTCTCCTATTACTGGGGGTACTTCTCTGCCTAGAGTTATGTATTTCATCTCAGTCGAGATGAGGGGTGATACACCGAGAATGGTCTCAGGATGCTTGTTTCCATTCCAGGGAGGACCTGGTCTGGCAGTTCGGGCTGGACTTTTGTCATGAGGAACACGGTCAAGACTGATTTGCATATGGCTGAGTTCAAACTGGGGTCGCATAGTGTTCAATAGAACAATCGATTCTATCCAGATCTATTGACTGGGGGTGAGTGGATGAAAAGTTTCAGCACTCTGTCCATCATCTTGTGTTTGCTATGTTTGCCCTAAGTGGCCAAGGGTATGCCCAGACGTGGGTTCCTTGCTCGCTGTGCCACTAGATTCAAGCTAGCCTGGCTGATGAGGGGTGATACCCTGAAACAGGTCCCAGGATGCTTGTTTCCGGTCCAGGGAGGACCTGATCTGGCAGTTCGGGCTGGACTGTTGTCATGAGGAGCAGGGTCAAGACTGATTTGCATATGGCTGAGTTCAAACTGGGGTGGCATAGTGTTCAAAAGAACAATCGATTCTATCCAGATCTGTTGACTGGGGGTGAGTGGATGAAAAGTTTCAGGACTCTGTCCATCATCTTGTTGTGTTTGCTACGTTTGCCCTAAGTGGCCAAGGGTATGCCCAGACGTGGGTTCCTTGCTCGCTGTGCCACTGGATTCAAGCTAGCCTGGCTGATGAGGGGTGATACCCCGAAACCAGTCCCAGGATGCTTGTTTCTAGTCCAGGGAGGACCTGCCCTGGCAGTTCGAGCTGAACTTTTCCCATGAGGAGCAGGGTCAAGATTGATCTCTATATATGGCTGTGTCCAAACTGGGGTGGCATAGTGAGCAAAAGAACAATGGATTGAACCCAGATCTGTTGACTATGGGTTAGTGGTTAAAATGTTTCAGCACTCCTTCCATCATCTTGTTGTGTTTGCTATGTTTGCCCTAAATGGCCAAGGTTTTGCCCAGACATGGGTCCCTTGCTCGCTGTGCTACTGGATTCAAGCCAGTCTGACTGATGAGGGATGATACCCTGAAACCGGCCTCAGGATGTTTGTTTCCAGTCCAGGGAGGACCTGGCATGGCAGTTCAGGCTGGACTGTTCCCATGAGGAACAGGGTCAAGACTGATTTACATACGGCGGGGTCCAAACTGGGGTGGAATATTGCGCAAAAGAACGATGGATTAAACCCAGTTCTGTTGACTGGGGGTGAGAGGTTGAAAAGTTTCAGCACTCCGTCCATCATCTTGTTGTGTTTCCCATTTCAACTATTGGCTCTTTTGCCCTGAGTGACGGCATTTCTCTCCCAAGCCAAGGCTGTCAGGCCAGTCCTATAGTTTTTCTATATGTCCCCATTAATTTTTTCCTACCCCCTTTTTTATGTTGTTTTTTAGAGCATTTGGCAGCAACCCAGACAGTGCTACTAGGCCACTCCCTTGCCACTCATTTAATCTGCTGTGTGCCACATCCTAGAAGGTCACTTTTCTAAAACCACCTTGGAATAGTACTGCCCACAGTGGTTCATAGTTTAACCTTTCCAAGATGGCTGCCTTTTGGACCTGGCCCTCTCTGCAGGGTCACCCACAAACCTTTTGACTTCACCCCTCCTGCTTTGCTGGATTAGCCGTTGTCGGCCTTAGAACACTGTGCACTTTACTACTACTAACCAGTGCTAAAGCGCATGTGCTCTCTCCCTGAAGGTAGGCCTGGGCGGAAAACTACGCTACGCTCGCGTAGTTTGCGTAGTTTGAGCAACTACGCGCTGCGCGAATTGCACATAGCACAGTGCAAAAACGTGCAGCGTAGCGTAGCGGGCATTTTTTGCTTGCTCGCGGTCCTCAACGTCAAGTTGGCGACCGCGAGCGAGCAAAATGACATCCCGGCGAGACTTTTTCCTCGTTCGCGATCAGCAACATCAAGTTGCCGATCGCGAGCGTGGAAAATAAACATCCCGGCGAGATTATCAACGCGGGAGGTCAGGTTTCTCATTGCGAGTGGTCGCGTATGCTCGCGACCGCTCGCGATGAGAAACTACCAGTCCGCGTTGAGAAAACTGCCGCTCGAGTACAAATCTACTCGAGCGGCAGAAAACGACCGCTTGCACTGTGCAGTATGCCGTTTGCAATGATTGCACAGTGCGGACAAGCATCCGACACTGTGCAATCATTGCGAACAGCATTTCCTACCGCAATACGCAGTTCGCGTAGTGCACTTCGCGTAGCTATGCGTAGCGCTGCTACGTGAACTACGCCCAAGGTTACCTAAAGTATGGTATGTTAGACCCAGCATCCTTGGCGTAGTTCTCCCTCATTTTTTTGCCTTCAACCTTCCTGTTTTCCTGACTATGGGGGTCATTACGATGTCGAACGGAAGTGCATGGTGGTGGCGGAAAACGTCGATTTTCCCGTTCCTGATGCGGTCATTGCGACCGCCATATTACAATGGGCTAACATAGGCCATTTTCAAACCGCCGCAGTGTTTCAGGCTCCGCACATTTTTTCCTTACGCAAGGGTGGCGGACGGAGCCTATAGAGCAAGAACTGCGTGTGGAATCACGTCCCGTCCACCAACCAGATTACGATGTATCAAACAGCCAATCCCACCGCAGCGGTAAAACCACCTCATCACGGATAGCGGAAGCACAACTACAGAGCGGGAAAGTCGAACCAGAACACCTGCATATGACCAGAGCCGCCATGGATCCTGCTCTACAGGCCTTTCCGCTGCTCTACCTGATGCATCACCAGCAGATAAGACGCCGCCGCGCTCAGCAGAGGTACGTCCAAAACATCTCCACGCATGCAACCCCGGTACAACAACAACTCCCAGGAAGCGTGCAGGCAGGGACGGCTCTACGATGTTTGGGGAAACCTGCTAAATGCATGTGTGAGGCTCCCTCAATTTACATGAGTGACACCCTCAGGGCTCCCCAAGGCTGCCTTGTGCTGACTCCTCCTGACACGCTGCTCCCCTCTTCCCCACCTACAAGCACCACTCACACAGCTCCGATCGGGCTCAAGGTGGCAGACTTGCTTGGGGGCTCGGAGTGTATACTCTGCAGACTGAAAAGTGAGGACGATGCGTGCCCAGGATGGGTAGCAGTGTCGCAGCAAACAGCTACACACTTTTGCTATCGCCTACTGCCACACAACCCAGGCAAACAGGAACAAGACAAGTGGACTGTGCTGGAAATCCATCTGTACTGTACCTCAGCAACCATGACTGAAATCCAGTAGGCTCAAATAGCACATATCACATACTGAAACAGTGCTGAGGGCCACAATGCTTCTGGATACAAATCATTTGCACACAGTACAGTGTCACACCATGGAGTGGTGGGGAGGGTCAAACATGTGCATGGCATGCAGTGGCACATGTGTTGACTGAAGTGGTGTATACACAAGAATTGTACAGGTGAGGAGTGTACAGAGCAAAAAGCCATAGTGGAGTATCTCACATTGTGTAGGCCTGAATGGTATGACTGTGACTGCCATGAATCAGACCAACACATATTGGAGCCCATAAAGTGGAAAATGACAGCAATGCATGTGAAAACTCACATATCATGTTTGTATCCCAGAGACATGCAGCACAGTGAGAACAAAGGTAAGCAAGAGCCAGGCCGGATCCCAAGACTCACAACACAGACATTGCAGTGACACACTCTGCATACTCACAAATAATGTGGATAAGATGTAGGTGTACCCTAAGACTGCGAAGTTACAATGACACACTGCACACTGCTCCGGCAACAACCCCAACATGTCCACAAACACTACACAAAGTGTCTGACCATGGAAACAAACAGGCACTCATCAACTGGATCATACATGTGTGAAATGGCAGTGCTCAAGGGCACATACACATGAACACCTCTGCTAATGACAGTACACTCACACTGTCTGATGACTCCAGTAAGCACATGTACATCCATCCATTTGACTATGAAGCCATACCTATCCAAGATGACAACACACCTACACTGGTGTGCATACATCAAGATAGATCACACAGATATGTTGTACCCTGTCCACCCCTCAAGTCATCATGTAAATTGGAATAAATTCTCATGATGGAGATCAAACAAATCTGACATGTGTGAATAAGTAGAGCTCAGCCAACATAATGAACAGGACCAGAGTGGACCATCACAGACAAGCAGCTCGCCCCCATCAATCCTCAGAGTTAAAAGTGGACATTAGTTGCCGGAACCTCTGGTAACACCTGCAATATCAACTTAAGTACATGCGAATGGGAAAGTGTGAATTCAGAGCATGGAACCGTTGAACATATACACATATATTGTACAGCATCATTAGTAAGGCCAGCGACAACGCTCAGAACATAAATGTATTTTTGATTACATAAACTCAGTATCAGCATGTAAAGTGCAAAACATTAAGGGCAACGGCCAGTCCAAACTCAAGTCCGCACATGTGTGCTTTGAAATTCCACACAGATGATTGAAACACAGTCCACCGCCATGGGAATATCACCAGGATAGGGCCAGCAAATGGGCAGCTCAGGCACCGCTCAGGGAGGAATGGGGTGGGAAGGGGGACTCTGCTTCAAATTTGTGGAGAACTGGAACTGGGTGGGGGATGACTGTCTGGGGCAGTCAGAGGACTGGACCTGGGAGGGGGAGAACTGGTTGAGGCAGAGGGATCCCTGGATGTGGGAGCCTGAGGGCTGGCTGGACCTGGTGGAGTCATCGTACGGGGAGATGGTGAAATGCAGTGGGGAGGCTCAGTGGCTGATGTTGCATGTGGAGGGCTGGGCCTCACTTGCTTGGGGATACGATAGCCCCCAAGTGTCTTGGGCCAAGGGATAGGTGAGGTGGCCACAACAGCTTCCTTCTTCCCAGAAAGTGGAGCAGGTGCTCGTGGATCCTTCCTGGAAAAACCTTCGGATCTGGTTGTACCCTGCCTCCCCTGTTTTGGGGCTACCACTACCTCACTGCTTCTCTGTCCATGCTTCCTAGGGGGTGGGTGGGTGGGAGTGGAAGTCCTGGGCACAACAGCCCTCAGAACTGGGAGGGACAGTTGTGGCAGGCAACACTCCCACGGCAGCCATGTCAACTTTCTGTGCTGATTCAGGATCAGCTTTGGATCTTGGAGGGATCTTGGAGGGCGAGGAATGTGAGGTCTGCAATGTGGATGCATGTTTTTTGTGTTTCTGCTTCTCTGTGTCCTGTGATGTGCTTGCGGTGGGGCTGGCATGTGTGCTCCTTGTGTGCCTTGGGGATGATGTCTTGTGTTTTTGTCGCTTGGACTGCTGTTGTCGTGTGCTGCGTGGGGATGACTTGGTGCATGAGTGCTCTGGTGTGTGTGTTCTGTGGTCAGGTGGGGTCACTGGCAGGGTGGTTGTGGAAGGGACAGGAGCCGGACTGTTAGCCTGTGACTGCAGAATGGCTGCCGTCAGGGTGGAGGCCAAAGACTGGACAGTCCTGTGCAGGCCACCGACGTCAGAATGAATGCCCTCCATGAATGCAACAACCTGTGACAACTTGTTGCCATGATCCTGGAGGGCATTCAGGAGCAAAGTCTGCCCCACAGACACCTGCCGCAAGATGTCAATGGCCTCCACACTGAGGGCAGCCGGGGACACAGGGGCTGGGGCAGCGGTGCCTGGGGGGAAAGATACCCTACCCTTCTTAGGGCAGCGGGCCCGGATACCAGTTGGGGGAGCATCAGGGAGGGTGGACACAGGACGGGGTGTGGTGGACGATGAAGCAGAGGTCGATCCGCCTTTGCCCGACAACACCAAGGAGTCACCGCTGGAGTGTGAGGAAGTGGAGGTAGGCGTTTCTGGATCAGACTCCTCAAGGGCACTCCTGTCCCCCTCTGATGCGCTGGTCCCCTCAGTGTCACTGTACTCCCGGGGAGCAGTGATGCCAGTAGCTTCACCAACGGTTTCGGGCCCCTCTCCTTCTCTTGCCTTGGTAGATTCTGTAGGAGACAGAGACACTGTTCAGTGAAGTGGCCGGATCACAAACATGTTAGGCAATACTAACCGAAATGCTTGAACTCAAGGCACACATTTGACTCTCCATGTACTGTCTGCATAAGTCAAATTATTTCTATGATCAGCTGATGCATGTTAACATGCTTATTGGACAGTCATGCTCCATGTTGCGTACATACTGCCAATTTGCTAGGCATGTGTTGGCATCTCAACATTACATCATAATTTGTCTGTAGGCACATCTACATGCCTTCAGCTAAGAGAGCTACACATCTAAACTCACTGTGTGTGTCACACTGGAAGTTTGAGGTGATAGAACCCCACACATCGTAAGTTAAAGGAAACAATTGTTAAGTGACGTGACATCCTTACATCCACTAATTTAGGTACTGCAACACAACTAGTGTTGAACATTGGTAAGCAATCTGTAGATGTATCAATTACATGGAAATGCACAACATCAATCTCGAAAATCACCCTGACATGATGCTCACTGATGTTCACTTCCAGTTGATGCCACAGAGACTGACACTTATGCTGATGTTACCTGCCCACATGACAATCCAGACGTTGTACAGGCTCAGAATATCTGCACTCACCACTGAGTCAACTGAGAGGCAATTACACCACACTAGAGCTCTGGGCTGGGATTCGGGCATTGTTTCATGCGCAACATCACACTTTGTACTATACTCACCCCCAATTTGCTGCCGCTGGGCCCTCAGGCGTCCATCCAGCTCTGGCTGTGTCACTGCCAGGATGCGGGTCAATAGTGGGGTCATGCTCTGGTGCGCCACCCGACCAGTCTGAGGAACCAGGCCCAGCGTCATTTCGGCGACGTTTTTGCTAAGGCGGCAGATGTCATCCCACCTCTTGTGGGAGTGGTTGTGTCGACGGTTAGAGACCCCTAGGGTCCGCACCTTCCGGGAGATGGCCCTCCATATTGCCTTCCGCTGATGGACCTTGAGCTGTAGGTAAGGGAGACAAGAGGAGACATTTGTAACACTTTATAGTGGTGCATTGTGTGTCAGTACACAGTACATACACATGAGCGAGTCTACACATAATGACACCAAAAGAAGGATGGCATGTCCACTGTACATTTATCAGATCGGAGAGATAATTTCACACTAATCTAGACAGTAACAGGCCCTGTACTATTGTGCATACTGGGCTCATCTCCATAGTATCCCTGTAGAATGAGCACACCCCATAATCACTAACTTCTGCCCAATCGACACTTACCATCTCACTAATGTACATATGTACACGTAATGAACTCATAGAGGACATGGCACAGGGAATGTGTGTCCAAAAAGAGATTTCATGAAGTCGTCATTGTAACTGTACTACTGATAATCCACGTTCTGGCAAAATCGTCATTGCATGCACTCAGGGGGAACAAAGCTCAACACCATGCACTTGAACTCGTTTGGCTACACAGACTCCAACACGTATACATCATCCTTTCTGAGATTCACATGTGTGATGTTTTGCAGCTATGGAGCTGCAACATTGACGAGTGTGCCATCCTCCCCACATACTTAAGTGCATCAAGTAGTACGTCATGTATGGGAAATGCAGACGACAAAATCAGAAAGCACCAATATTGGCTTGCAGTCTGGGGCACAGAGCACGGTAGAGTAACATGCTGTGAGCCTTCTGAGCATTCTAAGTAAGTTTATCATTCACTTACCAGTACCTCTATAGCACCATAGAGCTGGCCGTACTGTCCAAGGACCTCGTCCACCAGGACCTCCAGCTCCTCTGTGGTGAAAGGACGGGCCCTCAGGTTCTCCGTACGAGCCATGACTGGTTCCAGAGATGAGGTACAGCAGCAGTTCGTGCTGAGGAATGGCAGGCAGCAGTGTCTCTAGGCAAGTGATAGGTGTGGACATTTCACAGGCATATATATAGGGCCCTAGGCTCATTCCAGTGTTGCTCTGCTGATACCATTGGCCAGCCTGGTTCGCATCCTTCAATTGGGGCCAATGCCGGGCCCCGCAGTGGCGGAGCACGCCTACTGTGAGTTTCAAAAATGTAAGCCGCTGGCGGTTCCCATTGGCTGATGGCTATTTCTCATAGGTGGTGATGCACCGCGGAGGTCAGGAAGCTGCGACCGCAGTCCTGCATCATTCAATTGGGGCCAATGCCGGGCCCCGCAGTGGCGGAGCACGCCTACCACGAGTTTAAAAAATGTAATCCGCTGTCGGTTCCCATTGGCTGATGGCTATTTCTCATAGGCGGTGACGCACCGCGGAGGTCAGGAAGCTGCGACTGCAATCCTGCATCATTCAATTGTGGCCAATGCCGGGCCCCGCAGTGGTGGAGCACGCCTACCGCGAGTTTAAAAAATGTAAGCCGCTGGCGGTTCCCATTGGCTGATGGCTATTTCTCATAGGCGGTGACGCACCACGGAGGTCAGGAAGCTGTGACCTCAATCCTGCATCATTCAATTGGGGCCAATGCGTGTTACCTCTGTGGATGCCAGCTACCGCGCCTGTAAACACATTTTGCAATTCCATTCTCGCTTTGCTAATTGCATCACTCATCCCAACACATTTGCCTAAAGTGATTTGTGCACCCTGTTAAGGTATAATAGAGTGTGACCTTTGAGTTAAGTCTTCACACACATGGAATGTCCAAGAAAAGGAGAGTGAAATAACATTCATTGTCATGTCTTGTGGCCAGCATGGAATGAAATGAGTTAAGGAGTCAAAAAGGACAAAGGCCTCTCGCACTGTACTAATGTTGTGTATTGAAACATTCAACCTGTGAACACTGTTTGAATATCCCTTGCTATTTGACTGTCGATTTCTCGGCCATGGCTTGTCTTATGAAGGGCCAGTGATGTTGGCTGACATTTAGAGGTGTCCATTGTATGAAAATCAGACATACTTGTAAGCTCTAGCACTTTCAACACACGTACTGCTGTGGCATACAGTGTGCCTAGCTGCCATTGCCTGCATATGTTTTCACACATGTCAGAGGAGTGCACATGTGTTACAAACAAACATCGCTCTGGCCGACATCATCGGTCATTTTCAGCCATGTGTGCATGTATACACAATCCATGTGTAATTGTGTATCATTTTGGTGAACATGGCAATGTCTTTCACGCAAAATCCTCACACAGTCACGATGGACTGACCCCATAATGTTCATATTTGTCTGTCCACTGTGCTGCATATTCATGTATTGTTGTCCAGCTGACACTCACTGGCCTCATTTGGTAATGTTGTTGTGTATTGTGGGACTAAAGCTTGAGGTCGTGCAGTGACAGCAGATACATGCAACTCAGCATTGATGCTGTTAACCACATGTGCTGTGCCATCTACCCACAGGGCTGCTCACACTTTGATGTAGCAGTGTACCATATGTCATACACATCGACTTATTTTGATGTTGTAGTAGTTAGTATGTCGATTGAGTGAAGAAAATCAAGGTCTGTATGCATGTCACTTGTGCATTTCACGTGTTCAAGAGTCCTGTCAATGTTATGGTTGTGTGAGTCTTTGGTTAAGCTGTTTCCCACATCTCATCTTTTACTCATCTTTTGCATGTGTCCCCTGCCAGAGTACGTAGGAGGAGACCACCTATCTATCGACCTGTCCCAGACCTGGCGAAGATTACGCCCGGGCGTCGTACTCCGCTCCGCCAGCGGAGTTTGTGGAGTTTTACCAACTCCGCGCTCCGCTGGGAACGCGAAGTTGGGCAAAACTCCGACTCCGTGGCGGAGCGGAGTATGAGGCCAGCCCCCTTAAAAAACTTTTTAAAAAACAACACTTACCTTGTCTTCTGACTGCCCTCCTCCTCGCCGCGGTGTCTCCCTTCTGCCATCGTCCTCCTCTTCGCGTCCCTGTACGTATTACGTCTTGCGTGAACTGTGCATGCGCAGTTCACAAAAGACGTAATACGTACGGGGACGCGGAGAGGAGGACAACGGAAGAAGGGAGACACCGCGGCGAGGAGGAGGGCAGTCAGAAGACAAGGTAGGTGGTTTAAAAAAATTTTTTTTAAAGGGTTTTGTGGTCCAGGGGCGGAGCGGAGCTCCGCGTAGTGCCACAGAGTTTTTTTTAACTCCGTGGAACTACGCAGAGTACCACTACGCATACTCCGCCCAGGGTTAGCGAAGATGGAGGACATAGAAATCATAAAGAAATTCCGTCTGGATCGCCTTGCACTGCGAGAGCTATGTGCTCAGTTGGAGCCCCATTTGAAGCCCAACAGAACTTATCCGGCTACATTGTCTGCTACAGTGAAAGTGATGGCTGCACTGAATTACTTTGCCACTGGGTTTTTCCAGTACACCGTGGCCAGCCCCCGTGGGATGTCACAGCCTATTTTCAGCATGGTGTTGCATGATGTCCTGGCTGTTAGCCCGAAACCGGTCCCAGGAGGCTTGTTTCCGGTCCAGGGAAGACATGGCTTGGCAGTTCAGGCTGGACTGTTCCCATGAGGCACAGGGTCAAGACTGATTTGCATATAGCTGTGTCTGAACTGGGGTGGCAAAGTGAGCTAAAGAACAATGATGGATTCAACCCAGATCTGTGACTGGGGGTGAGTGTTTGAAAAGTTTCAGCACTCCGCCCATCATCTCCTTGTGTTTGCTTTGTTCGCCCTTAGTTGGCAGGGTGTGCCCAGACGTGGGTCCCTTGCTCACTTTGCCACTGGATTCAAGCTAGCCTGGCTGATGAGGGCTGTTAGCCCGAAACCGGTCCCAGGATGCTTGTTTCCGGTCCAGGGAAGACATGGCTTGGCAGTTCGGGCTGGATTGTTCCCATGAGGCACAGGGTCAAGACTGATTTGCATATAGCTGTGTCTGAACTGGGGTGGCAAAGTGAGCTAAAGAACGATGATGGATTCAACCCAGATCTGTGACTGGGGGTGAGTGTTTGAAAAGTTTCAGCACTCCGTCCATCATCTCCTTGTGTTTGCTCTGTCTGCATTGATGACCTAAAGGACAGCTATATACACTTTCCAAGGAGAAATGAATTGGCAGCTGTGAAGGGGGATTTTTATGATCTTGAACGCATCCCAAATGTTGTGGGAGCCATTCACGGTACCCACATTGGCCTAGTTCCACCACAGGCACGTGAACACATCTATCGTAACCGCAAACATCACCACTCCATTAATGTGCAAGTGGTATGCCAAGCCGATCAGATCATATCAAACGTGTGTACAAAGTATCCAGGTGAGGCACATGACTCATAAATTCTGCGGAACAGCAGCATACCACAATTGATGGCAATTCTTCACCCAGAGCGTGCCTGGCTTGTTGGTGAGTGGGCTGTGTCAATGAGTGTGATGTATGTGTGACATCCTGCTCTCCTCACATATTACCATTACATTGTTTGTCTGTGTTTCTCACAGCTAGGTGACTCAGGGTATCCCAATCGTCCGTGGTTGCTGACCCCACTGAGGAATCCAACTACGTCCGGGGAAGTCCACTTCAATGATGCCCATGGGAGGACACGTCGTGTGGTGGAGCGCACTTTTGGACTTCTAAAGTCTAGATTCAGGTGTCTGGACAAGAGTGGTGGTGAACTTCTCTACTCACCCCAGAAGGTGTGTCAGATCATAGTCGCCTGCTGCATGCTACACAACCTGGCCTTGCGCAAAGAGATACCCCTGATTCAGGATGATGATGAGCAGCAGGAGCCCCCCGCTGCACACCCACACATGCCCAGTGATGGTGATAGTGGTGAGGAAGAAGGTCTTGACCTGCGTGAACAGCTCATCGCCAACTACTTCCATTGAGTGTAAGTTAGCATTAAGCAACTATGACTGTGTCTGTGCGCTTTGCTGTTGTCTCCCAAACTTGGAGGATTGTTGCAGGGATCCTGCCCACAGACAGAACTATGTGCTGGATTATAGGACTTGGGCAGGCAGGGACTGAGTCATCCTACCACCTGAGTATCCATAAGCAGAGGATCGAATAGCTATAGTGCCTCACTAGCTCTCCTACTCACTGACAGTGAAACAAGTGCTTATACACCCCAGGACACAACACTCTCAGATCGCTCAGGAATCGCGGTAACAAGACATACCCTGTCGCCCTCACTCTTATACTTGTCCACAATAAGATCAGCTGAAGACAAAAAACGTTTTTAAATGTTTATTTCAACTAACGTGTCCTAACATGCATTATACGTGCCACAACAAGCAGAATAATGCATAATACAAAAACAGTCAGCATAGAAACATGTCCATATATCATGAAGGGAGATGTCATATTAATAAGCCCTCAGCAGGAAGACCTACGAGCCTATCCCCCCTCCCCTTGCTAGAAGAAGTCTTATTATGTATCCCAAGATCTCTGGGCTTTGTCAGCAGACCCCATTCCTCAGCCTAAACAATATTGAATTAGTTCCAAACAGTTGCGGCTGCTGGTAAGTAGTTACGAATCCAAGAAAGCCCTTGCAACTTCGAAGGCAAGCAGTTCCAAAAGATGATCAGAATCAGCTTCAGCAAAAAGGACCGCCATCCAATTCAGTTGTATGAAGGAACAGATGTGCTCCTCGCACCCCGTGGATAAAAGGAGCATTCAGGGCAACCTGGAAGAGGTTCGATGTAGGCATGGCACAGGAGATGTTGCGCAAACGCACATGCGCAGCTGGCAGCCTGTCTGCCACGTTGTAAGGCATCCCATAAACGGCTATCACCGGAACAGTCCTGGTCATGGGCCAACAAAGGACTCACCCACAGGTCATAAGCCAGATCAGCGAGAGATGTGTTGGAAAGGCAGACATCCATGGCCCATTGAAAGGGGCATCAGCGACAGTAGAACACAGGTTGCATGCAGGTGAAATAGGCATAGCAGAAGGTTAGCCTATAACTGATGCGGAGCACAGCTAATGGCAAACATCCAAAAATAAGCTGCATTCGTTCACGGTACAGTTGCAACTGACCGGGGTTGGCCTTGACCACAGGACGGGCAGCCATTGCGTAAGAGCAGTAGGAGAACCAGCACTCTGCAGAACAGCCAAAGGAGTGATGGTAAACTGCCAAATGCACTTGAAAACTGAATAAATGACACCCGGTAGTACTCCAAAAATAGTCTGAAACGAAGTAACAAGGCCATATCCCACAAGTTAATAAAATATGTGCAAGGCCTTCAGTATCAGACGCTTTTAATATTTGGTGTATCAGTTCCCCAAAATGAAGTGGGAGAGTCATGTTTAGCAGTGGCTGAATCTCACTGGACGTTGGAGCCACCTGCAATTCGAAGGTCTCATGGGCTGATGTGAGAGTGACTTCTTGTTGAAACAAAAGCGCTTTGAGCCTGCTTAACTCATTGAAGTCTGCTTTCATAGTGGGAATGTGAGGCCACAACTAACTATCTACAATCCCATATGGGGGAGTACAAAGAACATTGCTACAGCAAGTTACACGTTGTGAAACTGTTACTATATACGGGACGCCTGCCCATAAACCGCAGCGGTTGTGGTTATTCGGGGTAAGATAACTTCCGTTAAAAAGGAGATTTAGCGTGGGAATGTTGGCAGGGACTGGTGTTCCTTTTTTAAAACATGCAAAAATCTTCCATGATACATTACAAGCCCCGTGTAACTGTACTTGACTTAGTGAAGGCGACAATGTCCCCAACGGCCATTTAACAGGATGTGTTTGGATGCTGGCTCTTGTTGGCACACTGCTAAGGGTTACATTGTGCAGCGCTGTGTGAGTTTTACAACTTACGTCATGTGCATGTTGATGGTAGTAGGGGGATGGGAGGACACTGCTTCCCCTCCCACCACAGTTCACCCCTTAGCATCCTGGTAAATGCAGTTCAAATGCTTACTTGAAATGTAGCTGAAGTGTTTCACCAAAGTTGGTCAGGTAGAGGTACAGAGACCTGAGAGGATTGTGGCAGCTTTCTCAGCAAACACAGAATTTAATTTTTTAGCTCTACTGATGAAGGATAATATCCAGGAACACATGTGACTAGAGATTCACAGCACTAACCTGCAACAACCTTGGTGAAACACTTCAACGGAAATTCAAGTAAGCATTTAAACTGAAGTGCTTTTACCAGGATGCTAAGGGGGGAACTGTGCTGGGAGGTGAAGTAGTGTCCTCCCATCCCCCTTCTGTCCATGTTGATGGTGTTGGCCAGTGTTATCTGGAATACATCTTGTACAGTGTTGCCTAATGGTGTGCTTTAGCTGTCATGCCATCATATGTCAACTCACTGTTATTTTCTTGTGTCGTTCTAGGTTCCTCCGCTCTCTCAATGAATTGTCGCATTCAAATCTTGTGATACATTGCAATGTGAGTTAACATGCTACTTACTATGATAAACATGTTACAGACACAAAGGCATAGGGGTGTGAATTGTGTTTATTTTGACATGAGTGACATGTGAGTGGTGAAGTTGAAAGTGCTGGTACATGGATACTTAGGGGAGTACACACAATGGTGGAATTCCACAGTCCAACAGAACACTCCCATCATTGTGGCAATGTGGGATCGGATCTACAACAAAGTCAATGCTCGGTGTGACACTGGTGACATCAATGGTGGCTACAAGAACTGGTACGGCATGGTGATTTGCCACGTGATCGTCCCGGGGTCTTTTTTGGTTGTCCCCTCTGCCGTTTGGCAGGGGGGTGACCTGCTGCATGCTCAGAGGTGATACAAAAGGGGATGATGGACGGAACGTTTGAGCCAATCAAACACTCACCCCCAGTCAACTGATCTGGGTTTAATCCATCATCATTCTTTAGCTCACTCCACCACCCCAGTTCAGACATGGCCATATGCAAATCAGTCTGACCCTGTGCCTCATGGGAACAGTCCAGCCCGAACTGCCAAGCCATGTCTTCCCTGGACCGGAAACAAGCATCCTAGGACCGGTTTCTGGCATTTCAGCCGTCATCAGCCAGGCTTGCTTGAATCCAGTGGCAAAGTGAGCAAGGGACCCACGTCTGGGCATACCCCCGCCAACTTAGGGCGACCAAAGCGATACAAAGGGGATGATGGACGGAACGTTTGAGCCAATCAAACACTCACCCCCAGTCAACTGATCTGGGTTTAATCCATCATCATTCTTTAGCTCACTCCACCACCCCAGTTCAGACATGGCCATATGCAAATCAGTCTGACCCTGTGCCTCATGGGAACAGTCCAGCCCGAACTGCCAAGCCATGTCTTCCCTGGACCGGAAACAAGCATCCTAGGACCGGTTTCTGGCATTTCAGCCGTCATCAGCCAGGCTTGCTTGAATCCAGTGGCAAAGTGAGCAAGGGACCCACGTCTGGGCATACCCCCGCCAACTTAGGGCGACCAAAGCGATACAAAAGGGGATGATGGACGGAACGTTTGAGCCAATCAAACACTCACCCCCAGTCAACTGATCTGGGTTTAATCCATCATCATTCTTTAGCTCACTCCACCACCCCAGTTCAGACATGGCCATATGCAAATCAGTCTGACCCTGTGCCTCATGGGAACAGTCCAGCCCGAACTGCCAAGCCATGTCTTCCCTGGACCGGAAACAAGCATCCTAGGACCGGTTTCTGGCATTTCAGCCGTCATCAGCCAGGCTTGCTTGAATCCAGTGGCAAAGTGAGCAAGGGACCCACGTCTGGGCATACCCCCGCCAACTTAGGGCGACCAAAGCGATACAAAGGGGATGATGGACGGAACGTTTGAGCCAATCAAACACTCACCCCCAGTCAACTGATCTGGGTTTAATCCATCATCATTCTTTAGCTCACTCCACCACCCCAGTTCAGACATGGCCATATGCAAATCAGTCTGACCCTGTGCCTCATGGGAACAGTCCAGCCCGAACTGCCAAGCCATGTCTTCCCTGGACCGGAAACAAGCATCCTAGGACCGGTTTCTGGCATTTCAGCCGTCATCAGCCAGGCTTGCTTGAATCCAGTGGCAAAGTGAGCAAGGGACCCACGTCTGGGCATACCCCGCCAACTTAGGGCGACCAAAGCGATACAAAGGGGATGATGGACGGAGCGTTTGAGCCAATCAAACACTCACCCCCAGTCAACTGATCTGGGTTTAATCCATCATCATTCTTTAGCTCACTCCACCACCCCAGTTCAGACATGGCCATATGCAAATCAGTCTGACCCTGTGCCTCATGGGAACAGTCCAGCCCGAACTGCCAAGCCATGTCTTCCCTGGACCGGAAACAAGCATCCTAGGACCGGTTTCTGGCATTTCAGCCGTCATCAGCCAGGCTTGCTTGAATCCAGTGGCAAAGTGAGCAAGGGACCCACGTCTGGGCATACCCCCGCCAACTTAGGGCGACCAAAGCGATACAAAAGGGGATGATGGACGGAACGTTTGAGCCAATCAAACACTCACCCCCAGTCAACTGATCTGGGTTTAATCCATCATCATTCTTTAGCTCACTCCACCACCCCAGTTCAGACATGGCCATATGCAAATCAGTCTGACCCTGTGCCTCATGGGAACAGTCCAGCCCGAACTGCCAAGCCATGTCTTCCCTGGACCGGAAACAAGCATCCTAGGACCGGTTTCTGGCATTTCAGCCGTCATCAGCCAGGCTTGCTTGAATCCAGTGGCAAAGTGAGCAAGGGACCCACGTCTGGGCATACCCCCGCCAACTTAGGGCGACCAAAGCGATACAAAAGGGGATGATGGACGGAACGTTTGAGCCAATCAAACACTCACCCCCAGTCAACTGATCTGGGTTTAATCCATCATCATTCTTTAGCTCACTCCACCACCCCAGTTCAGACATGGCCATATGCAAATCAGTCTGACCCTGTGCCTCATGGGAACAGTCCAGCCCGAACTGCCAAGCCATGTCTTCCCTGGACCGGAAACAAGCATCCTAGGACCGGTTTCTGGCATTTCAGCCGTCATCAGCCAGGCTTGCTTGAATCCAGTGGCAAAGTGAGCAAGGGACCCACGTCTGGGCATACCCCCGCCAACTTAGGGCGACCAAAGCGATACAAAAGGGATGATGGACGGAACGTTTGAGCCAATCAAACACTCACCCCCAGTCAACTGATCTGGGTTTAATCCATCATCATTCTTTAGCTCACTCCACCACCCCAGTTCAGACATGGCCATATGCAAATCAGTCTGACCCTGTGCCTCATGGGAACAGTCCAACCCGAACTGCCAAGCCATGTCTTCCCTGGACCGGAAACAAGCATCCTAGGACCGGTTTCTGGCATTTCAGCCGTCATCAGCCAGGCTTGCTTGAATCCAGTGGCAAAGTGAGCAAGGGACCCACGTCTGGGCATACCCCCGCCAACTTAGGGCGACCAAAGCGATACAAAAGGGGATGATGGACGGAACGTGTGAGCCAATCAAACACTCACCCCCAGTCAACTGATCTGGGTTTAATCCATCATCATTCTTTAGCTCACTCCACCACCCCAGTTCAGACATGGCCATATGCAAATCAGTCTGACCCTGTGCCTCATGGGAACAGTCCAGCCCGAACTGCCAAGCCATGTCTTCCCTGGACCGGAAACAAGCATCCTAGGACCGGTTTCTGGCATTTCAGCCGTCATCAGCCAGGCTTGCTTGAATCCAGTGGCAAAGTGAGCAAGGGACCCACGTCTGGGCATACCCCCGCCAACTTAGGGCGACCAAAGCGATACAAAAGGGGATGATGGACGGAACGTTTGAGCCAATCAAACACTCACCCCCAGTCAACTGATCTGGGTTTAATCCATCATCATTCTTTAGCTCACTCCACCACCCCAGTTCAGACATGGCCATATGCAAATCAGTCTGACCCTGTGCCTCATGGGAACAGTCCAGCCCGAACTGCCAAGCCATGTCTTCCCTGGACCGGAAACAAGCATCCTAGGACCGGTTTCTGGCATTTCAGCCGTCATCAGCCAGGCTTGCTTGAATCCAGTGGCAAAGTGAGCAAGGGACCCACGTCTGGGCATACCCCCGCCAACTTAGGGCGACCAAAGCGATACAAAAGGGGATGATGGACGGAACGTTTGAGCCAATCAAACACTCACCCCCAGTCAACTGATCTGGGTTTAATCCATCATCATTCTTTAGCTCACTCCACCACCCCAGTTCAGACATGGCCATATGCAAATCAGTCTGACCCTGTGCCTCATGGGAACAGTCCAGCCCGAACTGCCAAGCCATGTCTTCCCTGGACCGGAAACAAGCATCCTAGGACCGGTTTCTGGCATTTCAGCCGTCATCAGCCAGGCTTGCTTGAATCCAGTGGCAAAGTGAGCAAGGGACCCACGTCTGGGCATACCCCCGCCAACTTAGGGCGACCAAAGCGATACAAAGGGGATGATGGACGGAACGTTTGAGCCAATCAAACACTCACCCCCAGTCAACTGATCTGGGTTTAATCCATCATCATTCTTTAGCTCACTCCACCACCCCAGTTCAGACATGGCCATATGCTCGGTGTGACACTGGTGACATCAATGGTGGCTACAAGAACTGGTACGGCATGGTGATTTGCCACGTGATCGTCCCGGGGTCTTTTTTGGTTGTCCCCTCTGCCGTTTGGCAGGGGGGTGACCTGCTGCATGCTCAGAGGTGTCTGAGGATTTGCTGTGTTGTGACTCACCCCTCCCTGTGGCCGCTGCTGAGGTGTTGTGACTAGCATCCGACTGGCCATGGGGGTTGTGGGCATCTATTTGAGCTGCATGCATGTCCCTCAGAACACCCACAAACTGGCCCATGTACTCAGCAATTTGACCCAAACATGTGTCCATGGACCTCTGCAGCAGGCGGAGTTCACGCATTTCTTCAAGGACCTGGCCCATCTGTCCCTGGTTCTGCTGGTATGCCCCAAGGACAGTTTCCACGGTGGCCAGGGCCTCAGTCTCATTGTCCTCCTGTGACTGTCCCCCAGTTTGCCTCCCACCTGCCATGCAGACACGGACCTGTGGCATTGCCTGTCGCCGCCGCCGCACACTGTCCCCAGCGTCCCCAGGCTGCCTGGTGGTATTGGCAACAACTGCCATAGGGACAGTGTTGGAGGCAGCGGTGGTGATGGTGGAGGTGGCTGCCACACAGGTCGTTGTTGCAGGGGTCAGCATTGTTGTTGCAGTTGTTGTGGGAGTCGTGGTGGTGGTGGGGGGGACAGTGATGTCCTGCGACTGGGCTTGCCTGGCCACGCTGGAGGGGCCAGGTCGCTCCTCCTCATCCGAAAAAAACAGGGAATCCGCATTCGCGAGTTCACCTTCCTGGGGGGAAGACTGGCTTGGCTCATTCATGTCACGGTCACCTGCTGTTGCTAGCAAGTCACCTGTTGAACAGAGGTTAGATTGTCAGCATGTTCAGTACACAGCACAACTTTGATGATCATGTTTTTCACATTTCATTTGAGATGACCAGACTTTTGACATTGGCATTACTTGGCATTCGTAACAGTTTGTCAGCAGTCGAACATGATGTAGAGGTACATACATTGCTCGCTAGCGATGTGACATGGCTGAAGCAACAATTTCATATGTACAGATATTGTATTTCCAAGGACATGTCCTCTGGTACCAACTTGTTGCTCGTCCACTTCAGTTGATGCTAGGATATTTGTGACTTTTCTATGAGTATCTGTCTACTATGCCACAACTTCATGATTTCTGTTGTGCTTTTTGTACTGACCTCCTGTGGTTTGTGATGTTTGACTGAGTCTCCACGCATGTGTTGTGTTGATGTGAGCCTTTATGCTTTGAGACAATGGGACTTGCACATTGGATTTTGGCCATTGCGTTCTTGGGTTTTGCTTTGCTGTTTGGGAGGGAGGCCAGGGTGCATGAGCTGACTACCTACCTGCTAAGTGAAGCAGAGGAGGGTGATGGCTGCCACCTGGCTCTGGGGTGGGGAGGGTGCTCCATGCTGTTTGGGAGGGAGTACAGAGGGCCTTGTGGGAGTGGTGGTCTAGCTGTCAGGTCTCAACAACCCCTTCCCCAGTAAGATGGCTACCTACCTGTTAGGAGGCGCTGTCAATGGTGATGGCTGCCACATGGCTCTGGGGTGGGGAGGGTGCTCCATGCTGTTTGGGAGGGAGTACAGAGGGCCTTGTGGGAGTGGTGGTCTTGCTGTCAGGTCTCAACAACCCCCTCCCCAGTAAGATGGCTACCTACCTGTTAGGAAGCACTGTCGACGGTGATGGCTGCCACATGGCTCTGGGGTGGGGAGGGTGCTCCATGCTTTTTGGGAGGGAGTATAGAGGGCCTTGTGGGAGTGGTGGTCTTGCTGACAGGACTCAACAACGCCTTCCCCAGTAAGATGGCTACCTACCTGTTAGGAAGCACTGTCGACGGTGATGGCTGCCACATGGATCTGGGGTGGGGAGGGTGCTCCATGCTGTTTGGGAGGGAGGCCAGGGTGCATGAGCAGACTACCTACCTGTGAGGTGAAGCAGAGGAAGGAAATGCTAGCCTTGTGAGACATTCATATTGAAAGCGTGCATTTTACATGAGTTTGATTTGGTCTGGCAATTGAGGCTCACCTTGTTGTACACAACAGTACATAACAGTGGGATGTGATCATTTTGTTTGTACTTACCAGCCTCCACTCCCCCCTTGATTCCTGTGAGACTCTCTGGATGCAGTATGGCAAGCACCTTCTCCTTCCATTCATTGAAGGTTAGTGGTGGAATGGGAGGGCCGCCACCAGTTCTTTGGGCCGCCTCGTGGTTCCTCTGGGCCTGAGCCTTGACCCGGGCCTTGAGGTCGGTCCACCGCCTTTTGTTGTCACGCAGTGTGCATAGGGTGGTCCCTACTGCATTGACTTTGTTGTAGGTCCTTGCCCACATCTGATTTTTGCGCACAAGTGGGGTCTGTTGGACCAGGTTCCCATACAAATGCGGTTCTACCCTAATTATCTCGTCTACCAGCACTTTCAACTCTGTGTCTGAGAATTTGGGCATTTTGTGATTGGGCATGGTGCAAATAAATGAAAGGTGCAGGGTGCAAGGTGGTGATGAAGATGTGTGAGGTGTGTCAGGTGTGTGGATGAGAAGTGGTAGTGTGTGGAGTTGGGTGGGTGTGATGTTGTGCTGTGTGCTGCGTGCTGTGTGACAAAATGGTGTCCTGTCTCTCTAGCTCTCTCTGTCTCAGCGCCTGCTTTGCAAAGGATGCTGGTCCAGGAAGGGGCTGGTTTTATACTGTGGTATGTGGGTGTGTCCACATGAGTGATGACCACCAGGTGCATCTTCCATGCTGACCATGGCTTTCATTTCAGAAATACATTTGTTTTGTATCATTGGTGCATGTCTGATGTGATTGAGGGCTGCGGAGAGTACAGGCACACTTTGAGCATTGTAGTGAAGTTTGTTCCGACCGCCATTCATTTTGCCTGAGCGCGACCGCAGCGGTCGGAACAGCAATGATTGTTATGCCAGCTCCGCTTTCTCATCGTAATTAGCCATGCGGTCATTCCGCGGCAGATGCGGCCTTTTTAGTCCATTGAACAGCTTTCCCCGCCCGCCGAGGTCGGATTTGCAGCTTTTCCGACCGTTACGGACGGTCTTTTGTGTATTTCGTCCGCCGCGGTTGGACTTTACGTGCATTGCATCGTAATCTGACCGGCGGCAATGCCGCGGTACATGCGGGTGGTTTTTTACCGCGAGCACGGCGGACGGATGGCTTTTCCGTCCGCCATCGTAATCGGGCCCTATGTTTTTGCTGGCTTTAGGACTCTGTGCACTTTACCACTGCTCACCAATGCTAAAGTGCGTGTGCTCTCTGCTTAAAACAGGGTAGCATTGGCTTATACCCGATTGGCATGTTTAATTTACTTGTGAGTTCCTAGTAAACGTTTGCTACATGTACACTGGCCATTTTTTTAAATGGTACTAGTGGACCTGCAGCGCTGTTGTGGCACCCACTTAAGTAACCCTTCAAACAAGTCTGAGGCCTGCCTTTGCCACCAATTTGTGCAGTTTAAACTGCCATTACTACCTGGCAAAATAATAAACCTTTTGCCAAAAGGAAGTGATGAAATGGTTCTCTGACAAAATATCGACGACAAAAATATAGATGTAAAAAATATCGAGGGAAAAATTGAATGCAAAAATATCGACTCCTATACTTAAAAAGGTAAGTACAAAATATCGAACAAAGAATATTGTTTACAATAATATAGTTGTATTTAATATCGATTTTAAAATACAAATAATTTAAAATATTAAAATAAATATAAATTAAATACTAACTTTAATTTATAAAAAATATAAGTAATGTATATCTTTACAAATACAACAAATAAACTTCCTTTTAAAAATGTAAAAACATATATGTATAAATATATATATATATATATATATATATAATTATACATATATAAAAATATAAATAAACTAATATTTTAATTAATAATATAATTTAAAAAAACCTAAATAGCATAATATTATCAAAACTATATGTGAACATATTTAAATATACCAAAAACATAAAATATTAAAAAAGGGAATCAGTTTAATTTAAAATAAAAATTGAAAAAACATAGGGGCCCATTACGATACCCGGCGTAAAAAAATCCGCCAGGCATGGAAGCGGCAAAAATCCGCCCGCACACACCGTCTGAACACCGACCACGCCATTACGATTACACAAACCGAAAACCGCCATTGGCGGAAAAATCACTCAAGATACCGCCCGCCATCGTCCGAGTCGGAGTCAAACCGCCCGCCACGGACGGAAACACGCCCGACAACACAAAACCGCACGCCCTCACGGCCGACACACCGCACGTGAGATTACGATCGCACCGCCATGAGCGCGGGAAAACTACAAATATACCGCCCGCCAGCGCAAACAACGCTGATGAGAATCGACACGGCAGAAGCCATGGCGCCCACGTCCCTGCACAGAAACCATCCGCTGACAAAAACAATCGCACACAACATGGCCAACAAGTCCACACAGCAAGGCACGCACAAATACACAAGCACAGTACACATCCCGAAAACACCCCCTGGACAAACAAAAACTACAAAGGCCAGAACCCCAGACACAACACACCTGAAAACAACAGACCATGAGAACACACCCACATAGGTAAGTACAAAAGCAGCACTCCCACAGACCACAACCCCTTGCAACATTGCAAACTAGAGAGGAGAGGAGAGGACACAGTGACACAGCAAGGACAGCAGCACACCACAGAAACGCACACATCACAACCACCACCACCACCACCACCACCACCAAACACCGGCACCACAAACCCCCTGCACATTACACAACACACACCGCACCAGCACCACAAACACCATGGCACCACAAAGAATGCCCAAGTTCACGCCCATGGAGCTGACGGTCATGGTCGACGAGATCATCAAGGTGCACCCACAAATCTATGGGAACCTGGTCCAGCACACACCACTAGCCACCAGAAAGAGAATGTGGAACCGGATCGTAGACCAGGTCAATGCAGTCGGGACCCTGCCCAGGAACAGAGTCGAAATAAACAAACGGTGGAATGACGTCAAGAGCCTGGTCAAGAAGAAGGAGACCAAGAACAGAGAGCTGGCTGCCGTCACTGGCGGAGGGAATCCTGCGCTCTTCAAGACCTTCAAAGCGTGGGAGGAGAAGGTGCGAGTCATCATACATCCCGAGATCCTCGCCGGATTAGCAGGGGGAGTGGAGGCTGGTAAGTACAAACTAATGTATACCAGCACACCGCTATGTACTCACATGCACTACCACCATGCCACAGCTCCCAGGGACAAACACCCCCATGTCCAGCACACAATACACAACACATCACACACACATGCAACAGACACCACCACACACAGCCCAAACCGAACAACTGTAAGATGCGTGGGGACATGTGTACACTCAGCCAGCCACGTAACCACCAACAGGTCCCCAAATATGCCAGAAGCGCCACAACGAGCACCCACCACACCCATGTGTCCGCCATAGCTGCACTAACCGACAAGTAACAGGTAAGTGTCAGGAACACAAAGTGCAGTGGGTGGGAGGGTGGACAGCCCAAGTACAACACACACCAGGCCCCTAGTCCCACAGCACAGCAAGGAGGAGCATCCCCCACACCCCACAGCCACGTGTCAGCCACCGCAGTGCACAACGACAGCCAAAAGGTAGACATCACGGTCCACAGCAATCGGTGTCAGTGGGTGTCCAGCCACCACCACGACCCACAACACCCCCCACCCCCACAGACCTGCAACATGGAGCACCCCCGCTTAGAACCATGTGGCATCCAGTACAGTGCACGCCCGAACAACCTGCAGGTGGGAAACTGGACAGGGCTGGATTACTGGAGGCATGAGGACCGTAACACGACCAACACATGGGACATGTCACGTAGCAGACGAACACGCAGCACCGCCCACCGTCACGAACAAGTGAACAATGTGCACATGGACATGAACCACAGACTCACACCCCACATGACCCATCACAGACACAGCAACACCCAAGGAGCCACGTCTGCATGCACAAGCCACACTGAATATAGTACCACACGGCAGCCACTGTGCAACCCATCACACACAACCGAAACACCATTGAAGTCCTGTCCATGTAGCCCCTACTGCCTGTCAACCACACACCCCACAACTACGCCTATGTAAGACAAACAACACTAGACGCAACAGAGCGGAACAACATAAATGCACACGAACACCACTGAACCCATCAAACACACAGACACACCATGCACATACAACATACCATCCATCCCATCCGTCAGCCCCAGTCTCATGAAAGGCATGTCATCCGCACAGCTGCCACACATACAGCAGTCACGCTAAGATACATGCCCATGACCAACCATGTGCCAGAAGTCAATGAAGCGCACGACACACTGTGAGCAACAACACACAACATGGGCCACACCCCCCGAGCACTGCAGTGATGCACAGGGCACAGGGCAGCACGCACACCAAGGAGATGGGACAACTGCAATACGTTGGCTGGCACACAACCATCACTCACTCATAACGATGCGTCCAATGCCATGTCCAGTAATCACAACAGACAGCAAATATGCAGGCCATGTCAAGCATGCACACACCTCAAACCATGCACTGTCATGCTGCCACAACACATGTCACGTTCGGCACCCATGGCTCACAGCATGTACCCCAAAAGCATATTCCATCCCAAATGCGAATCTGGGGCATGGCCCCCATGTTGCCATATGCGTTCCTAAGCGTCCCATCTGAACACCAAAAGCAAAGTACAAACCAGACCCAGGATGGGCCAGGAGCCCGCATACACCAGAGTCACAATAAGTAGGGGCACAGCAACACACCCATCGGCATGGCCAATCCGTCCCATGCCACATGTGCACAGCACACAGTCCCATTGCCAAGCACACACAACTACAAATGCTACAGCCACACACACGCCTCCGGGAAACCCATGTACGAGATTGCACGAACTGTTAATGTCAGACGACAAATACATACTTCGCCAGGTGCAACACAATAACAAATCTCATTCTCTCCACAGGTGACGAACTGCTGGATGCTGGGGATGGAGACAGCAGCCAGCACAGCCAGCCTACAAGCCCCCAACGAGGACACACGGATGTGGAGGATCTGTCCTCCTCTTCGGACACGGACCACCAAGCAGGCCCATCTGGTGTGGCAGGGCCCAGCCGCTCCCCAGGACCCCTCCTACCCACCAACCCATCATCCAGGGCTGCTGAACATTCCCAGCCCCCTGCTGCCACTGTCGTTGCGGCCACACCCACGGTCATTGCGGCCACACCCACGGTCATTGCGGCCACTACCATTGCCGCAACCGCCACCATCGCCGCACCGACCACCACCGCCGCCACCACCACCACGTCTTCGCTGGCCCCAGCCCCAGCGCAGGTGGTGGCCCGGCCGACTGGATCCACCCTGGGAGCCACAGCGAGGACCGTGGTGAGCAATGTGGCTAGTGGGCAGGCCGGTGGCAGCAGTACTGGTAGGAGGAGCAGGGTCAGGGAAACGCAAGTCTCCCCTGGGAGCCTTGCCCTGCCTCAAATGGCCAGAGTCCTTGGGGCCTATGAAGAGGCCCAAGAACAATGGGTCAGGTCTGCTTCAGACACGCGGGAGGTGCTGGGGGTGCTGAGGTCCATGGACGCCCGTATAGGTCAACTCGTGGACCTCATGGGCCAGCTGGTGGTGAGGTCACAGCCAGGGACAGCAGCTCCACCACCGCCACCACCTGCCGGGGCGCAGGGTCGTGCAGCTGCGTCCAGTTCCCCTGCGTCCACAGCCAGTGAGCACACCTCAACCACCAGCATGTCGCAAGCAGGCACCCCCCCTCGCAAACGTGGAAGGGGCCGTCCGAAGTGGAAACAGATCTCCCGGGAGGACTTTGCACGCTCCAGACGCAAGTGAGGCAGCCAGCCAGCCTTCCTTGACCACCCACTGCATTGACTTGGACTACGATCCCACTCCACACAGCCATCTGGATGGCATGTGTGTGTTGGACTATGGACATAGAACCAGTGGGTACACCCTGAGCATCACGCAGCCATGTCCGACAGCTCATTGTCACTGCACGCACCACTTTTGTCATCACCTTACACACAATCACATGTCACAGTTTGAAATAAATGCACCTCTTACACAAACTGCTGTTTGTGCCCTGTGTTTTATTTGTACGGAATACAATGGCCACCTTGTGCGGAAAGGCACCTGATGCGTGGCATGGCAATGGAATCCGGAGGGCCTGTAGGGACCTAGGGGTGGGAGACAGAACAGGAGCACATTCAATGAGTGTGTCACACACCCATCACACAGTACATGTCAACAACTACAAACAATGTACACACATCGCACAGAGCAATAGGGCACAATGCCACAGCCACCAACAGTGGCATACTACCCTGGCCATGGAGCGTTGACACACAGCACGCAGTGAACAAACGGCCACCCTGACACAGCACACACACACCTGCACAGATACAGCCACAGCAGCCGTCGTACATGGACACTCACCGTCAAGTGAAGTAGTGGGCGATGAGCTGCTGCCGCACATTACCAGCTTCCTCCTCTCCGCTGTCCTCCTCACTCGAGCTGTCCTGGTCTGCGGGCTGGGGCCCTGGTTGATCTCCGTCATCCACGATGAGGGGGATCTGCTTCCGAATGGCCAGATTGTGCAGCATGCAGCACGCCACCACTATCTGGCACACCTTCTGTGGGGAGTACGCCAGCGCACCCCGGTGCGGTCCAGGCACCTGAACCTGGACTTGAGGAGGCCAAAGGTACGCTCGACCACACGTCTGGTCCTCCCATGTGCCTCATTGTAGCGATCGTCTGCTGGGGTGCGAGGATTCCTCAATGGACTGAGCAGCCATGCCCCATTCGGGTACGCAGAGTCACCTGGGTGTGAGGGACACAGAGAACCGTTGCTATTCCAACTGGACAGGGGACAGCATCGCACAACCAGCACGCTACACCACTCCACATACTCACCGACAATACAGCCACGATCCTGTTGCAGATTGGACATCAGTCGTGGCAAGATGCTGTTGCGCATTATGTGTGCGTCATGGGCCGAGCCTGGGAACTTTGCACACACGTGGGTGATCACCATGTCCGCAAGGCACACCACTTGCACATTCAGGGAGTGCGTGTGCTTCCTGTTGCGGTACAGGTGCTCAGTGGCCTGTGGTGGAACAAGGCCAACATGTGTGCAGTCAATGGCTCCAACGATGTGTGGGATTCTGCCAAGGGCATAGAATGCACCCTTCACTGCCGCCAATTCACGAGCCCTGGGGAAGCGGATGTACCTGTTTCGGTACAGCATCATGGCTGCCAGTACATCCCTCAGCACCTTGCTGAACATGGGCTGGGACATCCCTCCTCCACTGCCCACTGTGTGCTGGAATGACCCAGTGGCGAAGAAATGCATGGCGGCCATCACCTTAGCCGTGGGGGTGACAGCTGTCGGATACACCCTGCGGGGACGGAGATGGGGTTCCAACATGGCACACAGTCGATGCAGGGTTGGCCTGTCCAGCCGAAACTTCCTAATGACCTCTGTATCGTCCATGTCCGCCAGCAATTGGTATGGGCGGTCAATGTTCGGTCTCCGCCTAGGGAAAATGGCAGTGGACACATGTCAAAGCAACACAACACATAGCAATTTCGCATACACATCACTGACATGACAGAGCAAGCACATGAGCCACAGCCCAGCTGTCAAGCTGGGACGGCACGGCCACAATACACTTACACAGGTCTCCCAACAATGGCAATGGCTAGTGAGACATACCACTGCCATGTGCATGCACATGGGGATCTAGGCCCCAATGACTTGCGGGGCGTGCTGATGGGGACTGACTGCATATTCGTCAAGCGGCAACGCCACGGCAACATGAATGTCTGCTGAGCATGGAACTGCTTCCGAGGCTGGATGAGTATGGCACACGACGACGACGATGTGGGCACAGGCTGAGCGGCCAAAACAAGTGGGACCTGTGGCACGAGGGGATATGAGACAGTAGTAGGTGTCAGCACTGCACCCTATGTACAGCACTGTACGGATCACACCTCCCGAAACATTGACAGGTGTCCACATTGACAGCCCCATGCCAAGACGGCTGTGTGCTTGCAGTCACACGTCACAGGTGAGAGGTTACATTGCACGTGCCAGGTGGCAGACGTACATAGTGGGAGCTGGCATGTGTGTGCATGTGTCTCCTGTTCAGGATCCACCAGATGGGCGCTGACTCTGTACTGACCATTGGACACAGCATGTTCCGTGGAAGGCTTGTGTGTGTGGGATGGTGGCACTGGATGTGCCTCCGTTGGGTGGGGGGCCATGCACAGGGCGGGTACGTCGATGATTGCGCATTGTTGGTCACGGTGGGTGCACCCACTAAGATGTGTTGCCCTGTGTTCAATTCCTATGTCCGCATGATGATGGACTGTAGATGTGGGCAGACTACACATTGGTCGATGTGCTGTCTATATGCATGTGCCTTCACACCAGGCACCGCTGCCCCTGCACATGTGACCCCTGCTGGACTCGCTGCTGGGTCTGTGGAGCTGATGCACCTTCTGTGCCTGGGGCGGACAGCTCTCCTCACTTCCCTCATTGCGCATGTCATGACTTTGCCGCAGGTGACATGGATCATGGAGGGCCCACATGTACGTGTGGGTAGGCTACACATGATTGTTCACTGGTCGCCACCCCCAGTCAGTGTTTCGAATGGGAAGGTTGTCGTGCTGGTGGTATATTCGATGTGGCGGATGGGCGGGCCTAGGTGCGGGCTTACATTCCGGACATGGGGGTAGTTGGATTGGCGACTAGTTGCAGTACACACGCGACACGTCTCTTCCTTTCCACATCTGGGTCATCCCTTGTACTCACTGACAGTGATACAGTCATCTTCGCCCCAGCCCTCATGTCCTCCCCTCGCTCCCCCAATATGCATGTGCACCTGCGAGGCTAGCGCTTGCACAGGCAGCCCCAAGCTCGCACCAGAGAGGGCAAGGAGTGTATGTGTGGGTCCAGTTGCATGAGTGGGCTGTCTCAGGGTATGATGTGTTGCGGGACGCCGTCCACCTGCGTGGTGCCCCAAATGGAGACCCGGGCTGCATGGACTATGCATCACAGTCTTCGCCTTCCGGATCCGCCACCTGCGACACCCAGTGGCTGTGGCTGCCCTTGCGGCCATGCCGCGTCCGTCTGTGACTGATGGCCCACACATTCACTCTTTGGCCTCTCTGGGGAGGGCTCGGGGTGGTGGCGCACGCGCTTGCACTTAGTCGCAATGGCATGTGGCGTGGTTGGTATAATGGGCAATGGATGGGATGGTGCGAGCCACCTCCCGTGACGTCAGTGCTGCTCGTGCTGTGGTGCGTCCCCCTACACTTCCATTTGACTTGTGCCATGCTAGACGTTGAGGTTCTATTGCCTGCGTGATATGACCAGGAGGAGCGCGAGGAGACCTCTCACACACCATGCTCCACTGCCATCCCGTGCCCTGTATCGCCTGTGCGGATTGACTATGTTGGGGTTACACCTGGTCGACTGGGGCTGTGTGTGCCTTGTCAAGGGGCATGGCGGGCGCACAACAGGATCCAGCTTGTCCACAGAGGGTGGGCTGAGGTGCGCCTGGTACCGCTTTGTACGTGTGCCCGGCTGCTGTGCACACACGTGTTCACTCCCCCGGACAGGTGTCCTCTCACAATGCCCAGGGAAGCGGTGGTGTACTGTTCATGACCCCTCCCGACACGGCGTGCTCCAACTTGGCATGTGCGCATCTACCCGTCACACCCACCTGAGCACTGCGTCCATACGACTTCACACGACACATGTGTGTCTTCCACAGTTGTGCTACTCATTTGCGTTGACATCCAATACCAGTGGACTACATGGTCATGTCACGACTGCCGTGTACTTCACATACTCTCATCCTCTCTCATTCGTACTTGTGAAATGAGTCAGCGGAGACAGTTTTGGTTTCAAACATTATATTGAGTCTTCTGTCCTCTGTGATGCAGTATAGTGGACACTACTGGCAGCGGAATACATGTTGAGGATATACTGAGCATGATTGCAAATGGGATAGGGTGTGGGGTTACATGTGATTGGCTGTTGCATGTGGGATGTGGGCTTCAGAGTTACATCTGCTTGGCCAAGGCTGTGCTAATGTACATTTACGTATAGCTGCGGAGCTGCGGACTTTGACACAGACGGTATACATGTAGCCTACCAGACCGCTTGGCATCATGGGCACAGTCCATCTCAGTTCCATGTGACAGGTTTGCTGCGGTTGTTCCTCATGCACGCGTGCATGTGAGATGACATCAGGGCATGTGCTTGCGTGCATGCAGCGGCGTGCCACTTGTTGTTGCAATGTGGTGGTTACTGGACATGTCACAGTCACTGGGGTCGTGTTGTTGTTGTATGCACTTGTCGTCCATGCAAAGGTCCTGGTATGGGATTCCCGGGGCGGGGGTGGGAGGGGTGCAGCACCCACAGACTCCAGGCGACCTATTCATGTCCACTGAGCGGTGTGTGTGTCCATGGGCGCTGGATCCATGTCGTGTCCTGGTTGTTCGTGCAGTTCCGTCCATGTGGGTGCGATACACAGAGCCCATGCCACTGCCTCCCACGATGCATGCGGTGTTCCTGGATGTGATGGGGAACAGTGTGCATGTCCCGGTCATATCCGATGTCATGGCGATGTCGTTGATGGTGTGGTAACAGTTGCCGGTCGTTTGGTATGGCTGTTGTGGTGGTGACTGGCCAGTCCGTGCGGAAGCTAAGCATGGGTGCGGGGTTGGACATCATAGGTCAATCGGGGAACCTGCGTTGTGGTCCGACAAATTTACAGGTTGTCAGGTATGCGATGCCGTCCAGCAGGGCTTCCATGTCATTGGTGGTGTACATGTTTGCCAGCCAATGTAGCGGATGGTGGCTGTCAAGGTGTTGTTCGTAAGTTGTCCCTTGGAGGACCATGATGGGGCATGCTGGGTGACATTCGATGTAGCTGTTCTTGATGATCCGTCGTGTGGAGGCACAGTGGTCCCATTTCAGTGCGGGTGCGATGTTGGCCACATACGCCATGCCCCCATAGGCAGAGCAGGCCCTGTCGTGTGCGTCCAGAGGGAGGAGTAGTGGTAGCAGGTCCGCCTTTAGACATGCCGGGTTGGAGCGGCATATCTCCACGGGATGCTGGTAGGGACACCTCCGACAGTAGAAGACGGGCATGACGCAGCTGAACAATGT